>JAMQGT020013325.1:0-137088 GCA_024447675.2 Pterophyllum scalare
TTCTCTCCCCCTTTCTTTTTTAATTGTCTTTCTTTCTTTCTTTTTCTCAGTACAGGCTTTGCATAGCTACAAAAGTCTCCCCTGTTCTCACAACCGTCTGATTGTCACGGTTTAGAAATCACAAGCTTTTGGAGAGTGGAAGTGTCGAAGATTTTTTTTTCTTTATTGTGCAAGTGTTGAGCTTCATTACCATAAGCTGCCGTCAGTTGCCATTGTTTGCTGTCTTGGCTTTGGAATCATCTGAAACGTTAGATGGCCAAAAAAGTCAGTTTGGATACAAGCAACTGATGCCAAGCTGCTATTCACGCCTACTAAACAGGAAAATAAAATCAACACGTTAAATACCTGAACTAAGCCGCTCTTTTTGTTAAAAAGCCAGACTGGATACAAGGAATTCATGATTTTTATCTTAATTCAACATTTACAGGAAATTTTTATTTAGTGTGTAGACAGTGTGTTATTCAGAAATATAATAAATGCACAGTGTGTAGCCAAGCCTTTAAACTATAATTCAGAAACATTTCAGTAGTTGATTCTCTGGGTTGGTTTTGTTTTGATTAAACTGAGAACAGCGGTAATTGGAAATGTTACACCTGTGAGTTCCTGTATAATCTCATTTCCCATGTGAAGATCTTTCTATTCCTCCTCATGTTATTAAAGCCAAACTGTAATTGTGGGCATGAAGACACTGTCTAATTGTTTTTGCTGTGGTTCATATGGACTAGTAAAGGTTAATTATATAAACAATGCACAAGGGACTTCTACTTGTCAGCAGCAGATAAAATGTTGAATTAACTGGCTATTCATTCCGTGGCAGGGTAGTAGGGGCATTCCAGGTAAGGAAAATGTGGAGGTGGAGAATATTTCAAGAAAAGAATACATTGAAATAATAATTTTAAAAAGCTTTTATAGTCTCTGCAGATTAGTGCGGCATTCTTTTGTGAAACAAAAGCTGAAATGTTTTTTTTTCAGAAACACATGCACAGTTTCCAAGGTTGGATTAAAATCATCACAGCACACCACAGATGCCACCACTTGCCTAGCAAGCCTGCAGTATATGACCTAATCAAATTACACTTTGTAATCTAATTTAGCAACAAGGAAATGCGTGTAATTTAATCTCAGACTCATCATAAGCATCCGGACTTTGGAAAGACGTTATTAATTAGGCTTGCAGAATAAGAAAACAATACTGATTTTGCCTCTTCTCACAAACACCTGTGTGGCATTCCCTGTTTACAGGTAAGTTATGTGGTGTTAGCCTCTGCCTGGCTGACCCAGGCTTTGCCAACTGAAGCCATGTGGTTCAATGACAAAAAAAAAAAAAAGAACAAATGAAAGGAAAAAAATTTCATTCTGCTTCACTAATAACTGTCACATTACACAACATCTAAAACCACACTACACAAATTGAATAATAGTCACCCAGAGCCTTACAATCAGTCAGGAGAAGAAATGAATACTAACTAATGGTAGACAATCCTGTCTGTGTTTGTAAAAGCTTGTAAATGTTGAGGGGGGAGACTGCTGAGGGGTTCCCAGGAGATTTCCCTTCATTGAACAATACCAAGACTGCCACACTGTTTGCTCTTGTCAGTCACCTGTCAGCCAAAAACCAAACAGCCAACAGCAGCTTGAATCAACACCAAATTATGATGGGAGGAGAGTCACACAGCGACTGAGCTGCCTCGCTTATGTGATACAAAAGCAAAAAGGCTTGTAACGTTTTATTAGGAGATGATGTTGCAGTTGAATGTCTATGCAGGGAAAATTGCATTTAATGCATATTGCACATATTGCATTTTTCATTTTATTAATAAATCCATTAAACTCAAGGTGAAAATCTTTCATTTTATTACCAACGCTACAAGAGTAATGTGCACCAGCGGCTATATGAAGTTGTACTTGGGTAATACCATGCTTCAACTTAAATGCTTACATGCTGATGTTTAAGCTTTGCCATATTCGCCATCTGAGGTTGCATTTCATACAAAGGCTGTAATGAATTTTGCAAATAAAATAAAATAAAAAGGAAAAACTGGGATCATAAAACTTGTGTTTGCATCAAATGTGATGGCTATTCATACAATAGTTCCTTCACTCCAAACTACAAATGACAGCCTCATGGTGGCAGGAAAGAGTCAAGTCATCTCCATAGCGAATAGGAGTCATCCTCTTTGAATTGTAAGTGTCTGGTGGATGCACTGAGCGACCAGTAAGCAGGCAGATTTACCACCATCTGGATACCTGCCAGCAGCATGCCTGAAACACACAGTAAACAGTAGCTGCTCTCATGCAATCGAGCATTAGTGATTCATCCGCAAAAATCCTATTTTCTCCTCCTTCAGTGTATCATGTACATGCCAGACACTGCACAATGGCATGGCTGGCTGAAAATTGCACTTGATGGGAAATGAAAGGCGTTATTCTACCATTCCAGCCCTTCAACTGTAGCTTGTCATCCAAATCCAGACAATTACAGGAAGACCTGTATAAAATATGCATTTTAAATCTATATTTAGATAAAATCATGATGAAATGCCCTCCTGGCGCTCTGCTGTCTTTGGCAACCGAACAATACATCAGGAAATCGAGTACTTCTTTTGCTTCATATTTTTTTCCTTTTCCCATTTTCATATTTCTTCCCTAACAGGGTTTCTCTGACCACCTAATTTACATTTCAGTGGCAGTTCTTGGAGAAAGACTAACAAGGAGCCTTCAAAGGGTTTGCCCAGGGCTTCTATTCAGATGTGGTCCACTGTTTGACAGTTGAATCACTGGTCAATCCCCACTCCATTTCCTCTTTCTATTGTAGGGAAATACTGTCTGGCATATCTTGCTGACTGGCTGAGCGAGCTCCATGTCTTCAGGTCCATTACAGCTTCACAGAGCACTGCTCCCACTCAGAGTGAGATGCACTGAAAGCATGTTTGCAGTCTGTGATGCTGTGATGACGTTTGACTCCGTGTGAGGGCAGAAGTTTTCATCTGCCATTTGAGAGAAAAGAAGAGATCTCCCTAACTGAGTCTAAGGTTCAAAAAGGAACAACAATACAAAAATGGTTTTCTGTTATAAGCAGAAAACATTGCATAACATTAACATTGCAACAGGTGGATCACAACACAGTGATAGAGCTCCCTCAGTGGCTTACAACCCATCTTTTCAAAATGTGTCCCCCTCATACTGTGACATTTCAGTCATGTCCCCCATAACAGAATGTCAACCTGGGTGCTGTATCCTGGGCTATTAATCTTCCTAATTGAATAAAGATGAAGAGAAACCACTGTGATGAGAAAGGGCAGAAGAGTGTCTGGGGTGTGATTTAATGACCTGGGTGATTTATGGCAGAGGATAACACCCCTCTTAGGACTGTGTGGGTGGTGTGTCAGAGGACAGCTTGCAAAAATGCCCTTTCCACCATTCTCCCTTTAGCACTCAGGGAAAGCACCCCTGTTGCACCTCAGCATCGTAAATTTCAAGCCAACAGAGGAGAAGACTGGTGTGAGAAGGAAAGTTTGTTTTGTTTGTGGAATACATAAGTAGTTGGAAAGGAAAGGAAAGGAAAGGAAAGGAAAGGAAAGGAAAGGAAAGGAAAGGAAAGGAAAGGAAAGGAAAGGAGATTATCAGGTCAGCCCTTCTGAGGCCCGTTTTGCTAAAAACACCATTGATTTGATAAATTAAGATCAGGCCTTTGTGAAATACACTCTTCTTATGGCCCATTACTATACAATCACAGATTATTTCATATTCTGTACAGTATATCACTGCTTCTGTTTAATTGGGACTTCACCCCGTGCCAGATTTATTTCTGTGATTGATTTTACTACTATATGTGTATTACAAAGAGAGAGTCACACTGTAGCCTCCAGTTTAAAAGATGTAAGGGGGGTTTTTTCTTTTCTTTTTTTTTTTTAGCAGGAAGGAATAAATGAGCGCCACCTGTTTTTAAAAAGTAAAACCTGCTTCCTCCTTCCCTAAATATTTCAAGGGGATGCTAATGACATTCACAGACTCAGTGTGATTACATGGCACGTTAGCGCTCCTGAACACAGTCATGTCTAAGGCCTCGAAGGGAAATATATTTTACAGCAGGGGCAGCCTGACGCAGATGTTAACAGAATCAGCATCTGCCTTAAGGTGGTCTGCGTGCCCCTCGTGCTGAGTCATGTCATGTTTGTGCACAGGCACACGGTGCCATTAGCTGTCAGGTTATTCATAATGAGAGAAAAGGTTAAATCTGATCATCGAAAAATTTACACAGGTGGACAGACACAGCCCTGTTCCACAGCACACTAACACAGCAAGTGAGACTTTGTCTTAGAACTGAAATCTATCACACTGACTGTAGGTTGGTTATTAATGAGCTTCTCAGCATGTCTCAGCCTCCGGGTGCTATCACACAGCATGTGAGGGTAATATTAGATTCTCAAATACAGCAGAGATGTTACCATGAGTGTCTTGCTGGAGTATTTTTATACAAGCCGCTGGCTGACTGTGTGGGCTTGTTTTAATATCTTGGAATTTACCTTTAATTCATTTAGCATTGCCATTATTCCAACTTCAAGACATCTGGCCTCAGCCAGGAAAACTGAATATGTGGGTAAATACCTCATTATCAAAGTTTTCCAACAGGTACCAAAACCATTTTCAAAGTAAGTTTAGACAAACTGCCACATGATAACTCAATAGATGATCAGCAGCTGAGAAAGCAGCTATGTCGCCACTGGTGAAGCTGGAAGAGTCCTAAAAAAAAAAAAGAAGAGGAAATCAGCAACAGCTGTGACAGTAAGCAAACAGGAGAGCTGTATTCTTGGCTGACTGGCGCTAAAAGCATGGTCAGCCTGTGTTTAAAGGTTACAAAGAATAGACGAGGGCAGTGTTTTTAGAAAGCAGTGAAAATGCCTGTAATAGACAAGATGGCTAGATGGAAAAGAACCACCTGTGTAGCAAAGCTATCCTCCTCTTTTTCATGGAAGAAGCCAGAGTCTGAGAAGCATCAGATTTGTGAAGTTTCCACTGGAAGTTGTTTGAAGTCTCATCAAACACCTCGAGGCCTGACTGAATTCAAAGCTCTAAAGCTCTCCAGAAGAGTAATTGCACCATAGTGACAGAGTTCTCCGTAGCTGGGGGCTCCCCTTCAGCCAGTTCACATGTATTTGTGCCCCTTATAGCCCCATTTACATAAGCTGAACAGTAGAGGGTCGAGCTGTACGTGAGGAGAAAAAGGGAGAAATTTACAGAGACCCCAGGGAATTTATTATCTGAAGCATGACATTGTATAAAGACACACTGCTCACATTAAAGGTCTTAAAGATGCTTTGCATCTTTGCATATACCTCATAAATACTTGATTATCCCCTCTTTCAGTGCCATTTGTGTCAGTGTCATTTACAGCAATAAGTAACTCTGTGGAAAAGCTGAGATGGAAAAGTTAAAGTACGATAAATGCAGGGTGGCTTTGTGGTATTAATTGAGCATTGCTGAACATTTTCTTTAGAAAAAAAAAACAAAACAGCAGATTTGGTGACACTGGCACCAGTGAACAAGCTGACACTTTTTCTAAGAACTATTATGTAACACTAATACTGTCTGTGGTATTGCATGAAGTCTGTGTGCATAACCCAAATTATTTATTTGGATCAAAAATGCTAAAAAAAAAAAAAAGTTAATCTGAAGCAAAAATTTTCTTATAAGTGCACAAAAAACAGGTTTTGAATCTGATCAAGCAGTAAAGAGTTTAAATCAGCTATGGGAAATTACTGAAGAAATTATGTAAAGTTGCCCACAGGCATCTTTTCTTACAACAGATGCTGCAAAACTCCAATGCAACCATCACAACCTTCATCTTATCTGATTTTATAAATAAATTGTTCAAAGATGACTTAGCCAGGCTCCACGAGGTTGCCAATATTTACTCCTGATGTTGCACATCTAAAGCAGAACCACACAGTGAAAAAAAACTAACTAGAAGCTAAAGAATAAGCCCGTTCCACTATGTGGCATTAAATTGATTAAATACCTGTCTCCTAGCTTTACCAATCTCCTAATGTTCCTTAAATAATATCGCATTATGTCCCTCATCAAATCCCAATTTTCTTGTGGTCTGTTTTGGGAGGGGTTAAATCTGCAGTCCATATTAAAACTTCTTTTTAGCATTTTTTCTTCTGTCCCTGTGTAATGACTGCATGTGGTGAGGAAAGTTTCTCATTGTGTATGTTGACGTTACATCCAAGGGTCATGTGGTTTACAGTGATGTGAGTGGTGTTACAGTTTCCAGCAGCAGAGGGTCAATGACGATAATAAAAGGCAATCTACTAAGTATAATAACATATTCTAAGAAGATTTTACTGCTGTGGTATTCCCAAGAGCTCTGTGCCAGATTGGTGACCTGTCCAGGGTGTATCCTGCCTCTCACCCTATGACAGCTGGGAAAGACTTCAACCCCACACAACCATGAATTGGATAAGCAGAAGAAGATGGATGGATGGATCATTTATACCCAACAAAAAGACTTGGATTCTTTGGTTATTGTAAATCTTGTGTAGATCTAAATAATACACCAGTTTTCTCAGCTATTTGCATTAAAACAATTGTGAATTTAAAACAAAAACACAAAAGAAAGTAAGCAGGGCATAAATAACCTGAAGAATGATACAGTAAAGAAACTCTCTTGAATTACTTTTCTTGCCCTACATTACATAATTATGAATACCGTCCTACTTTCATAACCCTGTAGAAGTCAATTACAAATTACAGCGTACCTTTGTTTATCCTCAAAGATGGAAGGCCTCCCTCTGTGATTACAACAACACATAAGAAGGAACTTTATTGTTTCTTATGCTTAAATAGTACTATGGATCTCTAATGATATATTTAGACACATTGAGGTTATAGATTTATTTAACAATGGCAATAGGGAGCAAACTCTTGGATTGGCAGTAAATCTGCAAGACATTGGTAGCATTCCCTTAAAATCAAGTATTTTTTTACTCAGCTCTGTCTTGTGCACATGCTTGAGTAGGGATTTAACTTCTGGTTTTGTACAGCTGCAGATCAAGAATCTAATGCGGTAATCTCTTCTGAAGTCTTCACGATGCCTGCACTCGTCCCTGGATGTCATTCTCATTCAGTAAGAAGCTTTGAAATATTAGGAACATTCAGATAGTTCTACACTAACTGAAGACTCCAGTCTGACAGCCACTTCAAAAGGCCTCATTCCAGCTTCATCTTGCACCAATCCATCAGTCTGTAATGATTCATTATACAGTAATCTGATCCTGCTTACCACTCTCTGTCTTCACTTTTTACAGTACTCTTTTCCTGTTGTTCTAATGGATGCATGAGGCATTAACTTCTGAATTATGTATTAGTACATATATGGCAGAGATAGATTTGTTGTGTTGCTGCTCCCCTTGCAGAAAAGTGCAGAGCACTGTAAATTATAGATCTAGTCATCCTTTCTTGAAATGTGCCAGTGATCTCTGCATAGTCAAATTGTCAAGTTTTTTTTTTTGTGCAAAAATGTTTATATATTCCAAAAATAGAGAGAAACCTCAGTGTTACAAGTTACTCACTTACTTATTTATTTCATATTCTGTGCTGAAATGGGATATTGTTGCTCCAGCTATCTGAAAGTTTATGTCAGCACATATTAAATAAACTTCACATCACTTCTGAAAATGCTGCATTATTTCAAACAAAAGAACTGATTTTCTCCTCTTTCTGTTTTATGAGTGTGCGAAGACTCCTATATTCATCAATCATCCTTTAAAATTCTGTAAGAGGAAAGGCATGCGAGGCTGGCAATTCTTCCTTGATAAAGATGAAGACAGATTTCTTTAATATCTTTGTCATAACACAGCCATGACACCTTACCCTCATCTTGCACTTCACACTGATTTCTTTCCAGTCAAAACTGATTATAGCTTTCCAGTAAGCAAGGCCACAGAGGAAACAAGGGAGCAGGTGTCAGTTCACTGCGTGATGGGACAATCCATCAGTTTTTTGCCACTGCTGGGGGGGGGGAGCAGTTAAAGCAGTAATATGTAACTACTTTGCCTCATTTAAACAACCTTAAAATAATTTTGATGGTACACTTGTAAAAGATCAAGTGTAATCTGATTTTCTGATTTATTTGCAACCACCCCAGTCTAATACTTGCAGTATGTGACTTGGCTCTATGTGTACAATCTCCTAAAGAAAATTTGATACCAAGGGGAGCGGAGCTCATCAGATTACCTCACCAGAGGGTACAAAGCCCTGCAGCAGGGGAATGACAGACCAAGCTCGAGCTAAAGGTTTAGCTCAACCACATTAGATATTTCTTTGCTTTTTCTAGCCAACTTCCACTGACTGAATAAATCTGACCCGTTCCTGGCTAGGACTAGTCACAAAAAAGGGAACTCTTGGCAACATCCGTGTTTTAACTTGATGTCACCCTTCTGAGCAAACATAAACTCACAAGAAAGTGCACACACTGTATGCCAACAAAAACCTATTTCTGAGTAACAACAATAGTTGAGCAGCAGAACATAAAATGGTCAGATGCCAGCTGCAGTGGCTTCTCTTCTAGGAGGCCTACTTGTTCGATGTGAAGTTTATGATAATAAGCTAAGTTTTGACTGAAGTTTTGCCACTGGTCAGACAGCTCACTGGAGAGAGAGATGTAATTAAGATAATATATAATGCATTGTACCTCATCATACATTATCATCTATTTAAAAAAGGTTTATAGTTGTCCTTAACTGTGGGCAAGTATGATTTTCTTACCTCTCACTTTTTGGAAGTAATCTTAATTTCTGGTGTTATGATGCTCTGGAAGGTGAATGAAAAATGCTTTATTTAAAATCAAATCTCCTTAACTGGATTCTCATAGAGGCAGAGTTTCAATGAGCTAAAACTTCATTTGAATTTGATTTCATTTCAAAGAATGGACCCAAATGCATGACACAGGAAGCAAGTGTGCCAAACACAACACAAGCTTTAATTTACTTAAGACCATAAAAACCATACAGGCAAACAAATGGAGCAGCTTTGGCACAAAAATTCACCAACAAGATAGCTAGACTTTAGGTCTTTAGGAAACACCAGGACACAAAACTACACAACAGGTAACCTGCTTATGTAACCTAGGAAGTGGATTCAAGCAGACTGCATGAAACAACAAGAATGCTGCGGAGGGAGTACCAAATGTGGACTAGTTTCTCCACGGCATACACACATCAACAATAGCCACTGTCACATTACATAATTAAGTAGGCTAATGCGAGTGCAGTCAGATTCTCTGTGCACTGCTGTTTTTGACTAACTGGCCAGAATCCAGTTTTGTTTTTTGTTTTGTTTTTTTTGGGGGGGGGGTCAATTTAATGTCAGAATCTCTTTTGTTATGGGAATGATTTTAAAATCATCTGCACGTGTCGTGAGTACTCATCTGAGGGCTGTTTCTAAATCAACCCAGCAGTCCCGCAGGGCTTAAATTAACATTTTAAATTCAAATCCAAAAGATGTGTTATGGAAAATCCTTGGACCAAACACAAAAAAAAAACATTTATAGCAGCACTTAAATGATATCTCAGTGGAAAACTAATTTCCATTCAGCAATGGCAGTGTGGTTAAAAACATCCTAAAGGGGCTTACAGGGTGAGAACAGAGTGGAAGCTATTAAGTCTTATATCTCCACCATAATTCACATACACTATATTGCCAAAAGTATTTGCTCGTCTGCCTTCACACACACATATGAACTTGAGTGACATCCCATTCTTAATCCATAGGGTTTAATATGATGTTGGCCCATTCTTTGCAGCTATAACAGTTTCAACTCTTCTGGGAAGACTTTCCACAAGGTTTAGGAGTGTTTATGAAAACTTTTGGACATTCTTCCAGAAGCACATTTGTGAGGTCAGACACTGATGTTGAATGAGAAGGCCTGGCTCTCAGTCTGCACTCAAAGGTGTTCACACAAAGTTGGGAGCATGAAATTGTCCAAAATGTTTTGGTATGCTGAAGCATTGAGAATTCCTTTCACCAGGACCAAGGCTGAGCCCAACTCCTGAAAATCAATCCTACATTACAACCCGACACTTGGCATAATGCAGTCAGACTAGTACTGTTCTCCTGGCAGCCACCAAAACCCAGACTCGTCCATCAGATTGACAGATTGAGAAGTGTGATTCATCCAGAGAATACGTCTCTGCTGCTCTGGAGTCCAGTGGCAGCATGCTTTACACCACTGCATCTGACACTTTGCCTTGTGCTTGGTAATGTAAGACCTGCAGCTGCTCAGCCATGGAAACCCATTCCATGAAGCTCTCTACGCACTGTTCTTGAGCTAATCTGAAGGCCACATGAAGTTTGGAGGTCTGAAGCTAGTGACTCAGCAGAAAGTTTGTGACTTCTGTTTACTTTGCACCTCAGGATACCGCTGAACCCGCTCTACCATTTTATGTAGCCTACCTACCATGGCTGAGTGGCTGTCATTTCCAATCGCTTCCACTTTGTTATAATACGTCTAACAGTCGACTGTGGAATATTTAGTAGCGAGGAAATTTCACGGCTGGACTTGTTGCACAGGTGGCATGCTATCATGGTACCACGCTGAAATTCACTGAGTTCCCGTGGGCGACAAGTTTTTGTAAGTGCTTGGTTTGATACACCCGTGGCCATGGAAGTGATTGGAAAACCTCAATTCAATGATTTGGCAATATAGTGTATAATAGAAACAGTTCAAAAAGAGGGAGGTTAGCCTTTTAAAAACAAGCCTCTTCCTACCCACAAGAATGTGAGCGAACAGTATGTTTTCAATTATATGAAACCAACACAGCCATGGGTTGCTTCATTTAGCTGCCTGTTACTGAGTCCACATAATGCTTTTTTTTTTTTTTTTGTGAATCACAGTTCAGGAAATAAAACACACCTTTTGTTCTCGCATTGCTAATCAGACAGCCACAAAGACTTCTCACAAGTTTCTAATTTTCAGATCAAACTGGCTGCGGATTACTGGATTTTCATGCAAAAATAGGTTTTCCCTCCCTGAGGCAAAATGCACATTTTTGTGGGATCCAAGAAAAGAACATGCCACAGTAACGATTATGAAATCTTCACATTGCATACAGTATTGTTTTACATTGGATGAGCAGTGAATAATGTCAGCAAGGCAGCTCCTTAGTGTAAAGAAGGAACATCAGCAGTATTTGACATCTTGTATCTGCACCAAGCTTTTATGAACAACATATTTCTTCACTGTGCATAACAGGGGCAACAACAACTGATAATCTACATTGGTATCCATGGCATAAATCTTGACAAATTTGAATTCTCAAAATTCTGAATTGTGGTTTACCAATTCTCCCAAAAGACTCATAAGCCAACAAATCTTTCCCAGATTTTCTGTGTGCCAGACAGAGATTTGTTTATTTATTTCCCATATGAAGGGACCAGCAAGCACAATGTGTGTTATTGTGCTCATCCACTGGGTGCTGATTTTCATGTAGTGCCCCTGTGCGCTCAGGGTTCTCAGACTTTGTAATTTCCCCCAGGTCTCTTGAATATGGTTGTCAGTTTAACGCTGGCTCATAGTTGGGAAAGTGTCCACGTTCTCCTAGGCAGACATCTTATACCAGCTTGCCTTTGGCTTGGAGACAGCAGGCTCCTAGTTCCCAGACCAGCTTCCTGATCTCCATGGAGGGCCCGGCTTGGTGTGTAGCCCGGGAATAGAGGTTGAGAGGTTGGAGTGGGGACAGAAAGGAGGGAGTAGAGGCCAGGGAAAGAAGAAAGGGGCACATTTGAAGGGATATTTCCTTTCATAGCTTCCACTCCTCTCATTTTCTCCTCATTATCAACATGTCTGGTGCCAGACCTCCAGCTTGATCCAGCTGAGGTGAGAGATGATATACAAAGTGCAGACAAAAAACTGAAAGTGGCATGTGATCATTTTAAGATGAGGGGAAATGCCAACAGTGGTTCTTAAAGCTCTGCTTTGGATTAGGCTTTTCATAGTTCTTCCACCAGGAGGGGTTTAAGAACGAACACTAGCCCCTTTATTTAAAAAACTACAAACAAGTTATTTATTCATCTGCCCACCCACTTTTCTAAACCTCCTTTAGAATAATCCTCATCAGCAGCTTATTCCTCTTAACATCTCAGCATGTGCTGCACCTCCTTGACTTCAGCTGCCGTGCTATTCATAGAGACCTACAAAGGCATCTGCACCCCCACTCACACAACTTTAAAGGAAGACAGTCTTTTTTTTCAGATTTTTAATTTACAATGCACACTGTAACTACAGTGTACATCCAACAGTAGACTATTGCCCACCTTCACCAGGCCACAACCTACACTGACAGCCTGTGATGGGCTGTGTAGTTGTGTAGGGCTCTTTTTACTGGCAAAAAATGGCACGGGCAAGGAATAAAATTATGCTATAGACAAAAGCAACTCTGCAGGGCCACTGAGAGATTGAGGGGTTTGTCTGCCACAGGGATCCACAGCACAGTGGGACAGCGAGCACTACTTGCAAACATAGAGACATTCCAGACATGTGCATGCAGCGCTATAGAGACCACTGAGTCCTTTCCCATTCTTGAAGTTTCATCTTCATCCGGGTGATCTGATTTGCCCATGCTCCATGAAGTTGTATTCCATAAGTTATTGTTTAAATTACCACACACCATATGTGTTTCACGCTGCTGTAAACTCAACAGCCCTCATTCACAAACAGTACATAAACACAAATGTGTGCTGAATTCACACGTTCAAGATTTATCAGTATTTTCTGCCTCGTATGGTTAGCATATTTCAAATTTCTACAAGTCTCATCTTGGGCTGACAGAGCGGGTGGTTTTTGTTTGAGTTTGAGCTTCAGATTCTTGTTTAATATTGCTGAGTTATGGATTCCTGTTTTGATTCCTTAATTCTAGTCATGCCGAAATTCAGTTCTTGTTGTATTTGAATTCTTCAGCGGTTTTCTGGTGTCGCTGAAGTTTTTGATTCTTGTGTGTGAGTTTTTGGAGTTCCTGTTTTGACTTCATGGTTGTTGTAGTGATGTGTTTTTGTTTTGTGATATTGTATTTCAGTTCTTGTTTGATTTTTTATTATTATTCCAGTCTCCACAGCATCTCACAATCTGTTTCCTCAGTTTCACTTTTGTGCTTATGCCTTCTCTGTATATTTGTCCCTGGTTTCTTGCTTGGTGCTAGCCTTGATGTCTTAGTGGAAGCTAGCTGCTTTTTGCTCATTTCTTGTTTTACTTTGAAAGCTACTTTTCTGTGCTGCAAGTTTAGTTTTAATTCTTGCATTGTTTCGCCTCCCTTGTGATTGTGCTTCTTTGTCTTTGCTTGTGTGTGTGTGTGTGTGTGTGTGTGTGTTTCACCCAACGCCACTTTCTCTGTTTTGCAGTGTCTGAATTTTTTTGTCCTTTCATCCGTTTTGGAGGTTTTTGTATGTTTTTACTCTTGCTCTCACTACTAAAGGCAATTCTTTACTTCTTCAAAAGTTTTGCAACCCACCTCTATCTCATGCCTTTAGGACCTCTCCTCACGCCTCATGCCACTTTCTTTTGTTAACCCACTGTAATTCCTAAGAAAACACTTTCTAGACAAGTTTCTAGTTTCAACCTCAGGCTGTAGTTTCTTCTTCTTTTTTTTCTTTTTTTTAAGAATTATGCTCTTGAAACAACGTCGAAAAGAGCATTTTCTCCATGATACACCTCAAGGGGAACATTCAGAAAACTTGCAGTATGCTAATTACAAATATTAGAAATGCGCCTGTCAAAATCAGAGTGATTCTAAAGGATTAACAACACAAGGTGTAAGCGTGTGTACACTGCAGAGATCCAGCAGTAATTTTGCATGTGTACTTATTGAAAACACTTCCACATTCATTCAAGTATAGCCAGTGTGTGGCTATACTTTATCAGAACGATAACAGACAACAGAAAGATTACTATTTTTGCTAAGCTTACAACACAGCCAGACAAACTCTCTGCAATATTTAAAACTTTTATTCTTGTTTTATTTTGTGGATTCTTTTTTGATGGCAAACACGATTTCTTTACATTTTTTTTTATGATGAGCATCCTGTGACAGCTTGTCAATGAAACTAATTATCAATATGAAGCACCAGTGGGATGTTCCATTGGCATTAGTAGTAACTGAATATAGCTCTAAAAAAAATCTGAATCACCAATAAGAATAAAAAGGCTACTGCATAAGAAATACAATCAAAAAGAGGGTTTGATCATTATCTTACATGAGGCCGCAACTCTTGTTTGACTTTCTAATCTAATCACACTGTGTGCACTGACTTTTAAAGTTGAGTCACTGCCAGGATTTCCTCTGCAAATGGTTTTCTTTCAAGTTAGAATGTAAGCTTCACTGCTCTGTATTTGCACCACTGTATTAAAATGGATTATGTGTTAAATCAAGTGACTCAAGAAAACTGCACAGAGAGCCTGCTGACAGGCCACATATAGAAAAATAAAGACACTATTGAGCTAGTCCATTTTACGGCCGTAAAAACAGCCTTTCCATTAATGAGGTTTACCAGACTCTGGTACCTAAAGTTATTGTGGTCTCAAACGGCTAAGGTACTCTCTGATGCTCCAGTGTATTTAACTGTACAAAAAACCTATGGGATGTATAAAGGACTTGGTGATAGTTTGTTGGGTAAATGACCCAAAAACAACAAACATTCTTCTGAAGTGATAGTGTACTTAGCTTGATATATTACTTTGCTAATGTGTGTGCAGGTCTTCATTAGTGATATTTCTGCTGTCTTCCCTTTGCTGTAAGTCAGTGTCAGGCCTGTTTTTATCACTGATCATAAACACAAGCAGCATAAGCGTAACAACTTCCAGACTGTGATATTTTGCAAGAGACACAGTGACAGGATGGACAGCACAGAGGGGTGAGAGAGAGAAACTGGAGAGCAAGCTCATTATGCTGCTCTGACCTCAGAGGTCAGGGACAGGAAGGAAGCTGGCAGACACAGCACCAAAATGTTTTTAAACCAGAACACAGACAATGAGGTTTATTGTTTTCATCAGAAATTAGATGGATACATGATCTTTGAGCAGAAAAAAAAAAATCTAAGTTTGTGTTCAGGTATTTGTTTTGGAATCCAAGTGAGAACTAAACAAAACGCATTGTGGTATTTACAGTAGAGGTTACTCCCCCAGCACTACTTACAATGTGGAAAGTATAAACTGGAAATGTGCACATTTTGGAATTAATCTGCTGTAAGGAAAGTTGTGCAAGATCTATGCTTGATTGCACAGTCAAATAGAACAAAGATCTTAACTGGATATTTTGTTTTGTGCATTGTTTATATATATGTACATATTACATACACACACACACATATATATATATGTTACATACACTTGTATATGTAATGTATCAATATGTAATACTGAGGTCTGGAAAGATGTCTCAAGATTAAAATGGCATGCAGTGACAGAAGTATGTTTTTACAGTATAAAGAAGAGTGTTAGCATTAGTGTTAGCATTATGATGTGTTCACACCTCATGAATGAACACTAGACTATGCTAAACCAGTGTAAAGCCAGATATGTAAGTGACTAAACAGCAGAAAGAATTGGTGTGAAACAACATTGTATTCACTTGTGACACTATACAAAGAGCCTGGAGATCTACATAAGGCTTTACATACACAGTCAGTGATTTACATCAGAGCCACAGAGATCGCCTTGGCAGAATTCCAGAATTTTCTGAATTGAAAGTGTTTGGGTTTTTTTGGAGAATAAATGAATGTAAACTGGTTGTACGTCCCATGAGACCAAGTCATTAAATGTGATGAAGCTTTGCTGGAAGGACGGAGGGAGGAATAAGGAAAGGACAGAAGAGGGAGGACTGGAGGAGTGAATGGGGGAGGCGGGTGTTGAGGACAGAGGAAGGATGCAGTGAGATGAGAGAAAACACTTTAGCTTAATTAAGACTAATGTGCTTTGGGTAAGACTCATCATGTTTGGGGAGAAATGGTGTGGAGAGTTCAGCACAGCAGGAAAACATTACAGTAGAGTTTCACAACAGATGAAGCATGGCTGAATGTAATAAAGAGTTTGTTGCCTGCAGCGTTGATCATGTTTTGCCATATCCAATGGGAAGGGAAGGTCAAGCAACTTTACCAGAGGACAATTAACACTTAAGAGTATATATATATATATATATATATATATATATATATATATAGTATAGTGTGTGTGTGTGTGTGTGTGTGTGTGTGTGTGTGTGTGTGTGTGTGTGCGTGTGTTTCCCAACAAGTAAGCATTGTCTGCGGTTTTTACATACCCCCCGATTTAGAGGGTGAGGGTGAAAGGGTGAGACTGCATTGTTTTTAAACATGTGGCAGTTGTTATAATGATATAATGGCCTTAAATTGTAATGGATATCCACCACATTTGTCTCCAAGTGAAGCCAACAAAAACCAAAGTCATGATCACTCTAAAAATCATTTACAAAGAGAACTCCTCCAAAGACTAACTGCTGTGGGAATAGACAGCACATGACTACAGACAAAGTGAGCACTTTTGTCTTCTTTGTCTTTATTGTATATTTTTTTAAAAAACAAGCGAGATAACCAGGTTCAAACTGGTGTTTAACTCCCTGAATTCAACTGTGAATTTACAGCACCTCCCTTCCTATATACAGTTTGTGTAACTTCTAATTTACTACAAAATATGCATTGAGATAGTACATATATTGCTGTGATATATGTAAGGCATGCATAAAATAACAAGGAGTGCACAAAGCCAACTATATGCTGGTCTATCTTGTTTGTTTGAGGTCAACGAAGCATTAATCTCAGAGGAACATTTTCTGCCTTTTATAGCAATATTTCTCATGTTTTGTGTTAAACTGGAGAGGAAGAGCAGACCTGACCTATCTGATTTAACTCAGTTTATTTCTAAATCTATTATGTTACACTGCTACTCAAATGTGCACCTTCTTTGGTATGTTTGCTTTCAATCTGTGAGCAGACATGTGGCTTCTCTGATGGGAATGTGGTCATTCAACAGTGATGCAGTTGGTCTTAAGAACTTTTGGACAGGCTGCTGTAAAATTACTTACAGACATTCATTTTTCAAGGTATTACACTGACTTTGATGTCCCCCTAACTTTTCAGTAGGCAAGTTTTGAGTGAAGTTACCGAGCAGCTTTGGGACTGATTGCCCTGACATTGTAGTATTTAATCAAGAAAGGCTCACTAGGTGTGCAGGTGTGTTGACTCTGAGTTGACATTCAGCTGCATTTTGAGTATGATTTTCTGTTATGTCTCCAGGGTGTTGAGGTTTTTGCACACAGACAAAAGAAAAACCAATGTTGGCTTACAAATGTGGCAAAATGTAATTCCTTTATTTACCCATTTTCTTATCCACTTATTCCATTTCATGGTCACAGGGGTCTGGAATCAATCCCAGCATGCACTCTGTGGAAAGTCAGGTTGTGGCAAAATTTGATTTAAGCAGTGTGAGGTCTGGATTTTTATTGCAGTCTGTGTCAAACAGACAGCGAAGCCAGCATAACTACTCCTTCAAGACCTCTTCGGAGACAAATTTTATAGTAATTTAGCAATGGATGATTGGCACGTCAAACACGATACACACATTGGCGCTGTCTTTAAATTGTTTTAAATAGTTATTAAATCTGCTCTCTAATTAAATCTACTACTAACACATTTAGAGACACCCTCAGAGAAAGATATTTGTTTCCGTACCTTGTGGAAATCCTCTCTTTAACCACACAAGATTGCAAATATCTCATGGGAAAGTTTGAAGTAATGATGTAACACAGGGTGATCCCCAGCGGTGTGGCTGATTTATGTGATTATGACACTCAGTAACACATACCCTCATACACAGATATTCATCAGCTGCTGGGAGGCTGTCCAGGCTGGCTGTGGAGACCAACCAGCTGCTCTCGCATATCACCTTTCACTACCACACCAACAGAGTACAGTAACTCTCTGGGCCTGCTAATGTCCATGTAGACACAGTAAGAGAGGAAAGGTCACAGTTCCCCATTGGATGTTAATTGAGCTCATCAAGCATACCATCAGGGCCACAAAAACACATATGAACCTCTACTGTATGGAAAGGCAGTATTCCTTCAAAGGTATTAAAATCAGGTGATTATAGTAATAACAAAAAAAAATGTAATTACACTGTGTATACATTTGCCTTTTAGCTCTGGAACAGTCAGACATCGCAAAATTGGTTTCATTTATTATTTTAATCCACATCTGCAATGTATTCTAATAACATAACATTCATGATTACTAGACAATCTGGCCCTTATTTTGCATAGCATTCCATTTTTAAAACATAATCCCGAGCATTTTTCCCACTTTGAATTTGAACCCACTTAAAATTGCAACTAACAACCTGTCCAAGAGTACAATTAATGAAAGACTGCAGCAGATGAGGAAAATCAGACAAAGAAACAGTTTTGCCGTTTCTTTTTAGCAGACAGTGACATTTTAGTCAAGTAGTTTGTTGTTGACGGCACGTTGATGAACTGCAGCCCTCCTGTGTCTAAAAGCCTATAGTATTTCCTACAACTAAGCAACAGTGGACTAGCTGCAATTTGAATCTCCCAATTACAATTTGATTCATTGCCTTATTAAAACATTTACTGTGTTTTTTTTTTCCATGAAAAGTTGCCGTGGATATCTTTCTCATCGAGTTGGCATTGATGTTTTTCTTGCCAGGACTCCAATAACAGTAAAATTGGTGTAACCACAGATCCAGTTTTTACAATCAGTGTATTGCTCACATCCTTGTTTTTACCCTTGACACACCATTAGTCACACTGCTGACCATCCATTGTCCATCTGTTATTGTTTATAGTACACTAGTTCTGCCTTACCAAATCAGTAAGACAAAGTAAAGGTTCAATGTGCAACTGTGGCTCCCAAAGGCTATGAAATTTAACAGGTTACTTGAGATGGTAATATCTGGCAAGTAAACTGAAGACCTAAATACATACTTGGAAAGTGAACCAACTCTCCTTTCACTGCGTGACACAGTCAGAGGTCAGCCCACAGAAAGAGTGAGCCAGCATTCCCGTAGACAGAAAAGCTGTTTTCACTGAAACGGTGTTTCCTGTGAATGAGAAATTATCCCTAAGACAGTTCAAATCTGATTCCAGTAAAGCAATTCCACAAGACCCATATAGTTATCCAAGTAGAACATGTTCATCATTGTTGTCATGCGCCTTGAAAAAACTAGTATTAATGGATTGGTTTAATGACAAAACACGTCATTTAGTTTGTAAAATACACAAAATAGAGCACAAAATTCTGCAAAGTTTGTGAAATGATGACTGGATGCTCTTGTGCTCCCTGTATGTTTTTCTTCATATGTTTTGAGCTAAATGCTGTAAAACTAAGTAGGTCAAGCATTTCTTCTGTAGTAGCAGCATCAACAGAAGCACTCCAACATTTACTGTGATGACTCAGATTTCTCTAAGTTGCCAAATATTCCAATACTGTATTCTTTTGGGGTATGAAGTATCCAGATCTCAGGTTCCTCAGCCTAAAAGTCAGAAGATATTAAAAAATCAGAATCAGAATCAGAATCAGAAATACTTCATTGATCCCAGAGGGAAATTTCTGTTGCTACAGCTGCAACCGTTTCATTTAAATGAATAAAACCAAAGCAAAATAAAATACAATAAAGGCATAAAAATATAAAAACTAAAGAGATAATTTGGCTATACATCTAAATCTTGTGAGTGCAGTGGCTGTGACAGTAAAATATATATATATATATATATATATATATATATATATATATAAAAACTTTTTTTCCCCCTCAAGTCATCCAAGATGCTATATGTAGCAGGATACACACTAAACACAAACCTGAGTGCAGCAGTAATCTCATCACTCTCCCTGCATTAGAGATGAATCCCTACATTTAGCAGTGCCTGGGTCTATGTTTTCATTACAGATGCTTAATTCAATACTAACAACTCAAATGACTTCAGGTCAGTTACTCAGTGACAGCACTGCAGGCAACACCATCAATCACAACTAACCTTCATCTCATGTCCTGTTCACTGTCACAATACACGGCAAGTTCCCCTGTCTACTGATTTTTAGCTCAGCTTGATATATACTACTTACTCCAGCATAAAGCTTCAGTGCCAAGGGCACAGCTGTGAAAACAATGGTTTTACATTTATTTCCCAATTCTACTAGCTTTGGATAATTTGTTTTTGCCCTTTTTGTACTTTTACCTGTGTTCCCACACAAGCTGGTCTGTATTAAATGATGGGCATTTGAGAATGACAGTGACCACACTGATAAAATAAGGCTTCTCCTTTGATAACCCCAGGTTAGACTCTACCTGACACACACCATCAAAGATGCTCAGATGGGCTCACACAGTGGAAGAAGGCGTACCATAACGAGACTTGGAGACTACAACCATGCTAGCAGCTCTATGAGGCCAGTGGCTGCAAACTAACAAGGACTAATTACAGTTCTTTCGAAGAGGTGCATTAATGCCTGTCCCAAATTTCAAGTCATGATCTGGGAACCATGAAGGTCTCTTTGATTAATCAGTTAATTAATAAAAAGCCAACCCACAAGCTATTGTTGGTAAATCTTACTGAAAGTCAAAATTATTAATATGCTAATGGAGGTGGAAATGTTGGCTTAAGCCTCTGGTGAGACAGGATCCTGAATTCCTAAGGATCCTCGCAACATGATAGTTAATACACCGGGCCAGCCAAGCGCTATATTTCACCCAAGGCTCTGGCATGGCTGAAAAGGAGGGAAAAGGAAGGAAGGCAAAATCCAGCTTAAATGCATACGTGAAGAAGAAAGAGTGAAGAAAACAATCAAAGCTGAAATGACTAATACAGTCTATCAGCCTGTCAATGACCTCATATAGCAAGACAGTAACCTTAATTGTAATTTCAATAGAATCTAGGTCCATTAGGACATTCACATTAACATAAAAATTGGCCTCATATAGTCTGATGAGCTCCTATTGACATTTTATTGAGCTTGTGTGAGGCTGTTGGATAAATGTCTTTAGTGTTTGTACATGTATAAAACATTTGAGTGTTTACTCACAAGTCTGTGTGTAGTTCCAAGTTTTTCTTCTTCGGTTTTCTTCTTTAATATTTTCTTTTATAGACACTAAAATACTAAAAGAATAACTAAAGAAATCCTGTCTGTTATTGCCAGTAGGGTGAAAAGCAGTCTGAGTTCCCAGCTCCCAGCAGGACCTGCAGTCATAAGTGAGGTAATGGCCTTGAACTGCTAGCGTCTGTGCAGCCTGAAAATGAGCCCTACGGTCACTTGCTCAGATTACTGAGTCATTACTACAGCTTAACTAGAAGAAGGCAGTGGAAGTGAACTTGCTTCAAAGGGATGCAAGTGAGCCACTTGTAAACAGTCAACCTTGAACAGTAGTAAAATAGAATTTTCTCTTTTTGTGTGCTATTTGCATATCTGTCAGTGCTCCAGATCTCTGCATTTTCCCTCTGATCCCCTCTGATGAAAAAAGTTGGCGATGGATTCCAGTGTCAAGGTCAAGACAAATGAGGGAGAAGCTGCATAAAAAGTACAAGGAGCATAAGAGGATGGTGAGGAAGAGGGATATGCGAGGAAAAAAGCAAAAGACCTGGGATTTACATAAGTGAATACTGTGGATATAACCAAGGATTTACAGACACACACAGGATATTCAAATAAAAGTGCGCACACACACACACACCCACAAACTCTAGCAAAGACTCAAAGAGCTGAATGTGAGCAACGAGGGGTTCAAGGCCTTGCCACTGCAGACGGCTCATCTGTCGTCCTCGAGATAAGAGAGGGATTCAGCGTGATGGGTTCAGACTGTGTCTCTTTCTGCAGGCTGAGCATTCGAGATTGAAGGTGTTGCATAAAAGATTTGAATGAAACAAGAGGTGTTATGCAAAACTATATATTCAAGGATTTTCTTGCAGTTTAGATCTGACAATATTAGATGAATGTCATCCAGTCGATGTATTTTGTTATGTGTGTGCATTAAAATGTATTTGAAAAAGAATAAAATTACAATACTTCAGATAACTCAGCAAACATTAATCTGCCACAAATAACAAATGCAAATTCAAGAACTGGAGATTTTTTAAAAATGCATGTAAAACAGCACAGAACATTTCAAATGTATCAACAGTAGTCTAATTGACATTTTTGTTATGGTACTGATGGCCATGCCAAAATATTACCTGATGATTTTATTGTGGAATGATGATTTTATAGTTTTATTGAGCTTGTGTAAGGATGCATATGTGTGGTGGCAAAATGTCTGCAAGCAATATTACCTGTAAAAACTTCTTTCTAAACTAATTTGACCACAAATGCAAAAACAGGTTTTGTTTAACACAGTATATGAATTTATGAAGTCATTTTCTTGCCAAAAAATATCACAGTCAAACATTGCATGACTTATGGCATAACCATATGCATACACATATGGCACAGTGACCTTTAGAATTCAGTGAATGTCATTAGCCTCATAGCATAAGTCATTTTTTGGCCAAACTGAAATATCTGTCTAAATGAATCTCCAGTGTTTCGTAAGGTAGGGTTAGACAGATATCTCAATTTGACTGAGGTAATTATGCAATGAGGCTAACAATATTACACTTTCAATATGTAAGAACCACAGGGAAGAGGACCCAAATGCAAGACGCCAGAGTCCAAACCTTTAATCCAGGCTGTGGTCATGTGCAGGTAGTCAACAGGACAAAGAGCTCTTGCAAGGGACAGGAAAAGCCCCTTCAGAATCCATAAATAGGCAAAAGCTCATGCACAATACTGTATAAACAGACTGATTAGCTGACTGGTAACTGGTGTGGCAAATTCCTCAGGTGAAACTGATGAGGGTGGGTCAGTCAATTACAGGGGATGAAAAACTAGGAATTGAAACCAACTGTGCGAAGTAAGCAAGAAATACAACAGGCAAAACAAGCAGTTATTAACAGAAACCCAAAACAATGGAATAGCTTTATTAAATACTTTCATTATGGATGCACATTTCCACCATACATAATTTATTTTACATCCAAGACACGTTTAACTTTAGCTGCCTTTGTGTCTCTTTAAAACACAAAAGAGAAAGAATGCCATGATAGCACTAACACTTATTATTCTGAGACAATGCAGCTGCTTTTCTCATGTCATGATGGTAGTGGACATTTGTTGCAACCCAAACCCCAATGCAAAAACACAGGTCATTTGTCAAAGTATGGTAATTGTGTTCCCTCTGGAATCCAAAGTCTGCTCAGTTCCCACAATGCTATTTTTGTAGCTTGGATGTAGACTGTCTGAAAAAGTCACATTTCAACTGCATTTTAGGGGATTTTGAACTTCTCCATACAGCTAATTACAGTCATGCCTATGGTCTGTGTTTATAACAAACAGATGGACGTTGAACTGAATGACTGGTGATGTGTTACTGTTGCAGCAAAAGACCAAGCGAGTGTCCCAAAAGACAGAAATGATGAGGAGTCAGTATCCCTTTAAAAACAGGAGGGTGGCTGAATGGATCATAAAATGGGTTTGGCCTGAAGACAGCAGCATACAATACAGCATAGTGATGACAGATGGTCTGTGAAAAAGCTGGGATGTCTGCTGCCAGGCTGTGAAGTGGCAACTGCCCGTGATATGTTAAATATAGTATCGGAGAAGAGAAAATGCTGATGGGTTGATGCGAAAATGTGAAATTACAAAGCTTGTGTTTAGAGACATTTTCAAAATTTATAGTTTTATTACTCAAGACATAATTTGCCAAAAATCTTGAAACCAGCTATATATGCACATATACATATATATTTATAAAATATTTACAAATTTCTGTCACATAATTGAAAGAAGAAGGAAAAAAAACAGGAAACTCAGTTCAGCATTTAATTTGGGCACCATTCTGTGGCAGCCGACGCCAGCTGAAAATTGATGCTGATAAATGGTTCCATCTAGTGGACAAATATAGCTAGTACAACTATGATTACAGCTCAAGCTTTAGTCAAACTTTGAAGACTATTATGCAAATATTTTGGGTCACATGAATTTCAAGAGCACAGAGACAAAACAGAGCCAAAATCTGACAGAAATTGGGATGACTTTGCATTTATATTTAAGCATTATGTGTTTTGTTTTGTTTTTGTGGCAGAATTTTTATTCTTCATGTCATGGATTCTATAAAATGCTGGGAGCTTTACAGTTCATGTGAAGTGATTGCAAATAGTTGTTGTAGATTTATCAGCCTGATATATGTGCTGTAAGCATAGAACAATCCCAAAGGTAGTCTGATTATTCAAATGTGATAACTGGGGAAATCATCAAAACTATAGAATCCACTGCCAAGATCATTAAAGCAATTAGAACTTATCATTTGTCACTGCACTATTAATAAAACTATTCAGATGAAATGGGGTATTCAAACTCAACTGTGCTCCAAAGAGTGTGAATATAACATCCCCCACAGTGCTAAAACACCAGCAGTGTGCACTCTAGGCAGGTTGTGTGAGTGAATTCTTGCTGCTGATGCCAAGATCTGATTCCACCACATGCAGCCTCAGCAGAAATCATAAGTCATTAAACTAGGTGACACTGTTTTACTCTTCAAACATATTTTATGACTCTGTGCACACTTCGGGCTCACCACACTTTTCTTCTCACCACAGCTGTGTAGAAAGCAGTAATCTGAGCTCCCCTTGCCTTCCAAGTCAAGTCTCATCAATGAGGTGTTTCTTTTCACAGAACTGCTGCTCTATATGCCATCATAAACGTGGCTCAAAAAGTAAGGAAATTTGTGTTTGATTATTTCTGGGTAACAATGCTTCCTGGCAATAAATCTTGGAAAGCCTGTTTATTTGTGAGGAAAATGCATTTGTGGGTTGAGCAGCAAAGGTGAGCATGTGAGTTGCGCCCATGAAAAACTTGCCAAATCTTCTCTGCCAGTGCCAAACAGCTTATTCTGCTATTGACTCTTGTTTTAAGCTTCTGGTACCCCAGTTGCTGACAGTCAGGTTTTGTTCATTGGAGGCAATCTCAATGCAGAGGGATATCGCAATGAGAACAAGTGGCAATCCCATATTCCACAGTCTGGGACCTAAATCTATCCTCCGAGATAATTCTCACTCCATAGAGCGGGGTTTATCAGAGACTATCTCCAGAATTTGGCAGTGGAGAGGATGGAATGGCCTGCCTGCAGTCTTGACCTCAATCCCATTGAACACTTGTGGGATGTGTTTGGGTGCGCTGGTCATGCCAGGGTGACCGACACAACCAGAGTGGCTGACTTGCAACAAACCAGCATGAGGAGGAGATGCCAGGCTGTTGTGGCTATGTACGGTTCTTCCACATGCAACTGAGGCCCCTGTTTGTTAAATGAAGTGAGTTGTTAAATTGCCAACAGGTCTTGTTTCTTCACACTTCAATCATCCATCCAATAAATGACAGCAAACAAGAGCCAATAGCAGAATAAGCTGTTTGGCATTGGCAAAGAAAATTTGGCAAGTTTTTCATGGGTGCAACCCACATACTCAACATGCTGCTCAGTCCAAATGCATTTTCCTTACAAATGTGGCACCATTTAGGAGGAAATAAACAGACTTTCAGTAAAGGATTTATTGCCAAGAAGCATTGTTACAACAAATCATTGACCAAACACAAAGTTCCTTACTTCTTGTGCTAAGTTTATATTATATATTGTCTCTGAAAACCAACAGGCCATTAAATGTTATTTTGTGTTATGCCGCTAAGCTCTGAGTACCATTTAGCAGTGTGGTACACAGAACACCTGTTTTGATAATCATTATGAAATCATTATAATTTGTCATGGCTGGTGGCATAGCAGGCAGAATTTGGACCCGAGTGCAGGACTGCAGAGACAAACATCACTACTGAGGTTTTAATGAAAAGTCTTTTCTCAAAACACAAGACTCCAGGGAGCAGGACAGGAAAACTTCATCCTGACAAAGATAACAAAACATGGCGCAGAAGCACATATACCATCAAGAGGAGAGCTACTGACGACAACACAACAAAGGACAAGGGAGAACACAGACAGTATATACACGAGGTAACGAGCAGGGAGTGGAAACATCCGGGGAGAACAGATGAACAGAATTCCACTGATGAGACAAGGGGAAGTAAAATTATACACAACACACACAGAACAGAAGACTGGCAAAAAAAAAAAAAAAAAAAAAAGTCCCCAAATGTAAAATACACACAGACTTGACACAACACAGAAGACTTGACAAAGGAGGGAGGAATACTGAGGGAGAACTGACTAAGCAACTGCAAACATGATCAAAACCTATAGAAGATATAACACCAAGTGTGACGGTTGCCTGCACCCACACAATTGAAAGACTGTTACCTGCCTGCTGCTCCAGTTCCTTCCTTGTTTGAGCAAAAGAGAATGCAGAGGGTGGAGCTGGTTTAAGTGCCGAGGCCAACCAAGTGGTCTTAACAATCTGTAACCATGTTGGGGGGAATGGGTTCTTTTTTGTGTGTTTTTCAAATATAAGTACACTTTGGCTCCCCCTGTGGCATTTAAAAGGGTTTATTCCATTACTATATAGGTTGAGTTGTCTCTCATTTGTGCAGGTCAGTTAGTTGAGCTCTGTTAAATATGGTTTCTGTAAATTTTGTTTAGTTGACCTCTTTTATGGGCCCATTTATTTTTAAGAATTGTTTGTTTTCATGACATTTTTGCCTTTTTTGGGGTGTAATAAAGCCCACAATTTAAAAATACACCAGTGCCTATTTGTTTTTGCCAGCTTGGTCCCTCATACCAAGCAAACCAAGAACCTGCAACACACCTACAAAACAAAACTTAATATCCAAACAACTCAGAACACTGGGAAACTAACCCAGAATAATAATTATCAAAATTATCAAAATATGTATTATGACACATAACTGATATGTGACTCTGTCCCATTTGTGAGGGATTAACCAGTATCGGGGCCTTCACTTAAACATTTAATGGACTGTGGCCACAATTAATGTTATTAGTTACAGCTTTGTGTAAAAGTGAAGTGCCTGCCATGAGAAAGATTTCATTCTCTAGCTATTCATGGAAAAAATTCTCATGTAGCTGTTTTGCTTCAGTAAAAGTAGAAATCCCCGTAGACTAAGAAAAATAATAATGCAAGGCAAAGACCTGCCCATTTTCCTCCAGTTCTCCAATTCAGGGATACTGAAGCTTGTGCCAGCCTCCACGGGGTAATCGGCACAGTACACCCTTGACAGGTTGCCAATCTATCACAAGGTTGACACAGAGAAAAAGATAACCACTCAAACACGTAGGCAATTTAAAATCACCCATTAACCTAACGAGCATGTCTTTGGACTGTGGGAGGAAGCCTGAGCACCCAGAAAAATTCCTCACAGGCACGGGGAATATGTGCAAAATCCACACATTAAAATCCACAACCTGCCAGTGGATTTAAACTCAGAACCTTCGCTGCACCATCACTAAGCTGAAATTTCAAAGTTGGATATGCAAATTATATACTGCTCAAAAAATTAAAGGAACACTGAAAACACATCAGATCTCATGTTCCTAATGATACGACAGATGGTGTCCTGGGGGGATTTTCTCCCAGAAGCAGACCAGCACATCGCTGAGCTCCTGGACAGTCTGAGGTAGTATCAATTCCTTCATCTTCCAGGAACTCCCTGCATACTCTCACCACATGAGGCTGGGCATTGTCGTGCATCAGGAGGAACCCAGGACCCACTGCACCAGTGTAGGGTCTGAAAATGGGCCAAGGATTTCATCCTGATACCTCATGGCAATCAGGGTGCTGTTGTCTAGCCTGTAGAGGTCTGTGCATTCTGTGGATATGCCTCCCCAGACCATCACTGAAACACCACCAAACTGGTCATGCTGAATGATGTTACAGGCAGCATACCATTCTCCATGGATTCTCCAGACCCTTTCACATCTATCACATGGTGACCCTGCTCTCATCTGTGAAAAGCACAGGGTGCCAGTGGTGGACCTGCCAATTCTGGTGTTCTGTGGTAAATGCCAGCTAGAGGATGTTGGGCACTGGGGCTGCCCTCATGAAGTCTGCTTCTTATTGTTTGGTCAGAGACATTCACACCAGTGGCCTACTGTAGGTCATTTTGTAGGCCTCTGTTCCTCCTCGTACAAAGGAGCAGATACCAGCCCTACTAATGGAGCTCTCCTAGAGTAGTTGCTTGTCTTTTCCTCCATGCTCTGGAGACTGTGCTGGGAGATGCAGCAAGCCTTCTGGCAATGGCACAGACTGATGTGCCATCAGTGCATGTGAGCAGCATATTTAAGGCACCAAAATTATTAACAATTAGTAGTAGTAGAAGTCCTGGTTATGCAGGAAAAAAGAACATTTTTAGTATATGCTATAATACTGTCATGGTGGTCCGTGTGACATGGAAAGGATGGACCCAGTTGCAGGACTCCAGAAACAGACATAACTAAAAGGTGTTTATTAAGTAGAACGAAAACCAAAATCCTCTTGGGAGCCAAACATAGGGTGAAACCCAAAAAAAACAAAGCAAGGCTAGACAGGAACACACAAGTTCTTCAACATGACATCAACAACAACAAGCAGGGGAAACACAGGACTTAAATGCACCAGGGAATAATGAGGGAAGTGGAAACAGCAGGGAGCACAGCTGAACACAATGATGCTGACGAGACAAGGGGAAGCAAAACTAAAAACACTGCACAAGAAACAACACACTACCAAAATAAGAGAGGAAGTGGGACAAGGGAATAAAAGGAACTAGAAAAATCAAAACATGACCAACCCCACAACAAAAGAAACCCAGAACAGACAAACAAAGCAAAAACACCCAGGGTCAAAAGGACCCTGGACCATGACAAATACTTTACTGCCAACACATAAACAGCAGTTCAGTGCTGCAACTGGCCAAGGTGGACTCATTTTTATTCATTCATTCATTGTTTGGATCATTTAAGTTTGATCATATTTTATAAGCTGTTTGGAGCTTATATGTACAGCAGTGAAAGAAGTCAGAGCTGTCTCCTCTGCAAAGCTGCTGAATAAAGTATTATATCTCAATTAGCTGTTTCCTGTACACCGTTAAAACTTAAATATGAGCTGTAGATTCTTGCAGCCAATGCTTTCTTGCTTTGTTTTTCCAGATAAGTATTTTCTGTATTGCTCAGAATGGTAAAATAAAAAATCTGTATCACTTCACATGCAACATTACTGGGTGAGACGTGAAGTCACTGAGTGCAAAATACACTAAAATATTGCAGTCACAACTACGGGACACGTTTTTTTCTGTTATGTAACAGATGCTGTCATGTCCTGCAGTCCTGTATTCATTTTTAGTTTCTCTGCCACTGCTAGGTTTTTTTTAAGAAGGGAATCGAGTATAACATTATACAGCTTTCAGTATTCATGAACCCAAGATTAACCGGAAAGTTGATCACATTTTAGCCATTTTATGCTTGATAAAAAGACCAAACTTGTCTTAACACTAACAATCTACCTCTTAGTCACTCCCTGAGAATACCAATTTAGGAAAGGAAATTATTTGGGGTACTGTACAGCCTAGAATAATATTTTTTATGTAATGTGTCTGTTGAAAGAATAATATGTTTGCTCAAGTTCTAGAGCTGTGGTTCTTGGAGGTCTCACAGAGGCCACGGCTCTCTCGCCAGTTTCAACACAGTCTGTGTCTGCATTCCTCTGCAACAGCACAACTGCCACATCTCTCTGATTCTGCCATTGAAGCACATGCGACTGAACTAGCATAACAAGAGAACCAAACTTAGTGCTGTGCTCACGCATTGGCATCAGTTTTAACTCCTACATGGAACAAATTGTGGCTAAAATAGTGCTTTTTTATATGGTTGTATCTTTGGTTCGTGTTCCTCAGGCTTGTGTAGAAGGTGAATGGTGCCAAGCAGTGAACAAAGTGTTTCTTTGTGGTTTTTCCAGATGTTTTCATTCCTGACTTCAGGGTGTATGAATTATGATATTAGAAATAATCGCTTAGCTGTTAGTTTCATGTTCATGACGTGTGAACCTTTCACATTTCTCCTACTAAAGAGACCAAGCTGGTTGCTCAGTGCTCATTTTGGCACTCTCACATATGCTCCAGCTCAGGTACACTGACTGCCAGAGGTAAAAACAAAGGTCATGACCTTGTAGAATGTAGGTAATGTTTAGAAATACAGTCCCTCTGGGGACAGATGGAGGGTGAATTAATATTCCTTTAACAGCAAGTGACAAGAAATGCATTTGAGACACAAAAGATGTTTCACATGACAGCTTGCTCATGTGGCTGCACAGCCGGTGAACAGCACAGACAGATGACTGAAGAGGAGAGTAATCACTGTGTATACTAGGAAATAAATATATGGCTTGCAGGTTGCAGCTAAACTGCAGTAGAATTAAAATAAATATCATGAGAAGGTATATGAAATACAGTTGAGGATTTGAGGTTTTGACAAGAAACATTTCTGTGACATTTCAGTGAGAACATGCTTGAATAAAGAAAATTGCTGCTGCATCCATGAAGACAACACAAGACAAAGACATTAAGGTTATCGACATATACATGAAATAGGGGAGACCAGAAGAATGGTGCAAAATTAAAAGGGTGTCTTTGAATTTAATGACAACCAGATGGAAGCACTGTAATCCTGTTCATGAGAGAGAGAAGGGAGGGAGGGAGAGTGAGAGAGTAAATGTAGATAGGAGGTGGAGAGAAAACACAGTTCTGAAGGCAGACTGAGTCAGAGAGCACAAGTGATGAATAAAGTGTGCAGTCTGATGTTATATGTGGCTCCAAATACTCTGTAAATTTAGAGACCTGCGTGCAGCTTTGCAACCAACATCAGGCCACCATGCTGCCCTGGAAGATGGTTATAGTGTCTCTTTTATCCTGCTGCATCAAGCCAGGTGCTGCACGAAGTCGGACTAAAGGTAAGACTTAAAATGTAGCTATGTAAGTTAATGCAAAACCGCAAACAGTTCAGTTTTTGCAAATACTAGCTTCTGATGGGTTGGGAATCTTGTGATCCTTGTACCTTACCTGTCCTATAATAGAGCTGCTAATCTGTGAGTTAAATATCTTTACCATTAAATATCTATTTTTAGTCAAAGCATGTTTCACTTTTAATCTAGCTACTACTGAGGGTTCACATATCATCTGCACCTGTTTCTAATAGGGAAAATAGTGACCGGAGGCATGAACCGATCTGAGAGGGGAAACACTCTGTGAATAATGAAAAGCATGCAGCACAAATGATGAGATCAGCTTGTGTCAGATCTTTCTTTTTGCCTGTTGAGTTTGTTGGGTAGTTTTGTAAGTGTTCTTGATTTCATCACAGTGTGTTAACATGCTGTGAGTGCTTGTCAACAACTCTTCACCGGCAATAAATCAGTATTTAAGAATAAAAGCAAGAAGGAATGAAAAGCTATTAGATTCACTTTTTTAAGATCAGCTGGTAAATGTGGGCAGCGTGTTAGTTTTGCGTTGTTTTTGGCTGTCTCCAAGTTTTTCAAACATCTACCTCCTGATGCTAGGTGACATAAAGTTGGCCAGCGAGATATAAGGCTGCAATTAAAGTCTTACGTACATTTGCAAGTCAAAATAGGACAGTACCATAAGTGCTATGTAAGCACATCTTCATCCAGTGTGCTCCAAAAGAAATGCCTGAGACTGTCTGCGTTTGATACTAATAAATATTTCATATAAGAAAAGTTTCATATAATTACAATTATTATTATTACATCTAATCATAAATAAAAAGTAATAAGGAAAAGTTGCAATAACATAATGTAAATACAGTCATATACAAGTAAATGTGCCTTAAACAAAAAGTGTGTAAGTATAAGCAGGAACATGTATGTACATTAAAACAGTTCAAGTAAAAGTATACAATTCAGGGGAAAAAGTCACAATTTGCCCTTATAAATTCTATCAACAGGGCATTGGATGAGCTGGATTTCAGTCACTAGTTTACTCAAGTAATTATCATTTTCATTATGATCTTAATTAATCATTATGTCCTGACCTAATCACCAGTTACAAATACCCAGTACATGTAATGCAGAGTAATATGTTTTATGAAAATATTTAATAATGGTGAGTTGGAGAAGTCACTAAAAAGTAAAAGCTATGCTGTTTAATAATGCAAGCTCTCGCAGGCTCGATAGAACTTGGATTAATGGAGATCATTATCTTAACAAGATGACCGACTTGCTTGAGTGATTTAAGGTCTATTAAAATATAATTGGGTCTCATTTGCTCAAATAAACACATGCTGTGAAAGAGCTGTCACTGGGTAAATGGCTCTGGCATATCAATGAATTTCTTAATGTGTTTCTATTCTTCTCCCTGGTTTTCTTTGTTTCATTCTCTCTTTATGTTTCGGGGGGGGGGTTTGTCTGTTTGTTTTGTCTGACTGAATCACTCCACCACTGCCCTCATTTCTGCATGCCAGAGCAGCTTTCTCTCTGTCTTTGATTATGATTTCCTCCCTTTTTCATCATTTTGGAAAAAAATATATGTCACCTGATTCTCGGATTTGCAGAAACCCTAACTTGATGCATTAATGAAACCGTGCTATTAATGGATGTCAGAGACTGGACAATATGTGGAAACAGTATTCAGTAAATCTCTTGGCACTATCTATTTCTTGTGTGTGAAGTATTGTATAGTCATTCATGGTGGTTTCTGTTTATCATGAGATTTTCATGTAGCCCTACAAGATGGGTTCTCTACCTCTGATGATCTTATGCATTTTCATGCGGCAGTGTTTTGTCAGAAATTTTGAGTCAACACCAAATACCTGACATTTCCATTAGTCTGTCTGAGTTCAGTGCTCATTAGCAAGTCTTTGTTGAGCTCAGTGGGTTATAAGTATGGCAAAGGAGCAATTCTTCTTCTGCAAAATTCATATTCAAGTTAAAGTGAAACCTTTTGGAATGCTGTGAAACTGAGGCTGAAGCCCATATACGGCACTGCACAATCATCTGGAACCTGTTGTATAATCCACATGTTACTCCGCCTTTGATTTCTGTGTTTCCTTTGAAGATTGAGGTCATGTCTCATTGACTGCAGATAGTATTTATATGTAAGGTCAGAGATCACTGACTTTAAAATCCACATTATAGATTGCCTGCTGCTGTGCGCTGGATAAACCTGGGTTTCACGTGTGCCAGAACCTTCACCTCACAGTAAAATCTGCATTTCATTGTACCTCACGGGGAATATTGCTTACTTGTCACGAGGATTTCCAGCTGAAAAGATTTAAGTAGTCTTTTGGATGCTTAGTAATAAATCAGCTGACAAAAAAACTTGAATGGAAAACTTAAACTTGCATTCATAACACACTTAATTCTCTTTGTATGTTTCTCTTGATGCACCAGCCCTATTTCCAGCTGCAAGCAGAATGAAAAGAGGAGTGACAGCTGTGGCGAACCCCACTTTCCTCAGCTCCACCAATGATGCTCATCTATTATTTGAGGTGAAACAACTTTGAAACAAGCTTTTTAGTTTTTCTGAGTAAAAAAAAACAAACACTGATAATGCAACTATTAACAATTATTTCTTTTCTTTTTACCAAATATAGATACTGATGACTGGCATACATTTTGAATCCAGTGGAACATTTTCAGTCAGAGACGCTGAACTTGCTTCCCTTCAAAAGACAAGAAACCTGGATCTAATCTGCGAAGAGATAATTCCCAAAAAGCTAACGGACATATTGAGGCTCATATCCAGCCTTTCACATCACACTGGTTACCTGCATCAGGATGATTTTGAGCGTGTCATGTTGACTTTGGTGTACACTGCCCATCAGATGGCCAGTTCCACTACTGAATACCAAAGAGATGTGTGGGCAGAATCCTTTGTTAGCCTATACAAAACCATCAAGAAGGATCTGACATTGAGAAACTAAGTGAACACTGGTGCTGCAACACAATGACTCACTGTTTAAGTTTAATATACACAAACAGTTTAAATCACAGTTTTTAGTCATTCAGTAGTCCTGGTTTGTGCATTGAAGAAATGTTGGATCTTGAATGCTGGCAGGCCATAGCATCCCGATAGGAAAATTTTGTCAGTAAATGTCAGCATGAATGCATAAAGTGCACAGAAAAACATAATCACTTGTAAAAATATTGACAGTTACAGCAAATGTGCGGTACATGAGGTACTGTATGTGACACTTTCATTGGATCCATGTGCTGAATTCAGCTTTCAAGAATATGGATTTGCTCATGTTCATGTCATTTAAGTTTTTGTTCACTAGCACCCAGATGTGACTGTATTTTGAGACTAATACGAAAGTATAAAACTAGTAAATCATCAATTTGTGAAACTGCACATAATTCTCTCTGGATACAACTATCTGCTCAGATTTTTTTAAGATCTACATCATCAGCAATTATCAGGTCATCAGTATCATAAGTTTACAAAAAGCTGAACAATACTACACTCCTAATCAAAGATCTACACAGATGAGCCACAATATTAAAACCACTTTGCTAATATTGTGACGATCCCTCTTGTGGTGCGGCAAGGTATATTCTCGTCCTTGAAGGAAAGTGCCACTGAGGTGAGGTGGAATACAACAATGTTCAGTTGGTTGAAACCAGTGAAAGTAGCTTCGACATGAATGCCAGGACCCACGGCTTCCCAGCAGAACATTGCACTGGAATACTCACTGTTATTCGTTTTTACCTGTCAGTGGTTTTAACACTGTGGCCGATCACAATGTGCAGGATGTAATTTGCAAATGTTATTCCAAAAGATGTTTTAAATATGTTGCACCGTGTTGTTACGTTAGAGTGCCCTTTATGAGGTCCAAACTGAGCTGCCTAGGATGGAACTGTTTATGGAAAATCCCCAAAATGGCATGCTGGAGTTAATGCACCACTCACAGATCAACTCCAATAATGATCTGTGAAGGCTCGTGTTGTTTCAGTGACTGCTTAGGTTCCACTGAATTAGCAACTGCTCCACATCCATCCGGGGAGTTGGACATACCAGAAGGGCAAAAAGGGATGTATCGGAACCAGGAGGAAGAAAACAAATGAGAGTTGATGCCAAAGGGAAGGCTGTAGACTTCTCCACTCTCCAGTGTGTTGCTGGAGTCATCCTCGTGAGCCTTATTCCAGTCCAGGATGCCTCTTTCATGCTTTGATCCTGTTGGACATGTTAAATGTTTTTAAAATCCCCGTCTCTGCATTCATTCTATTTTCTGACTTTGTCTATCATAAATCTTGGCAATTCTGTGTCCTGGGATTATGTTCCCCCAATAGAATATTCAAAATCTTTTTTTTTGCTTTTTTTTTTTTTTTTTTACATGTGGCTGAAGTAAAAGACAGTAATGAAAGTTTAAAAGAAAACATTACTTATAGCTCTGTTTTCATTTTTGACTAACAACTGATGGTTCTTAGTAACAGTCATGTGAAAAGAAAGTTTTCACATGACTCTATGCAGTCATGTGAAAGACAAAGTAAACCCTTACTGCTTCCGTAGAAATTAAGAGGATAAGTAGCAGCCAGGTGCTGCTAATAAAATGTACTTGATTAACTGATCATCAGCAAGTGTGACTACCCCCATAAAAGCAGAGGTTTTGGCTGTTTGCTGATCAGGAACATTCAGGTCATTGCAGTTAGCATGCTACAGGTTAAAGTTGAGGGCAGTATAATTTTTTTTAAAAACTGAACAAGTATGGTTTGTTTGGAAAGGTTGCCTGGAGGAAGCCTCTTCTCTACCTTAAGAAAGTAAATACCGACAAATCTCAATGAACTGAAGCAATGTTGTAAAGAAGACAGGGAGACAAAATTCCTCCTCAGTGATGTAAGAGACTGAAAAAGGTTCCTTCAAGTTATTGCTCCTAAAGTTAGTTCTGCAAGGTTTTGAATCATAGGGTGTACTTAACTTTATGAAGGAGTGCACAGAATCCTGTGAAAGCTTTCTTTCTTCAGTGATTTAAACACAGTAAATTAAATAAATTCAATGCAATAACAAAGAGGAATACCTGGGATGGTGTTGTCCAGTATGAAACCAAAGAAGCCTCCAACAAACATGCTGGTTGTCAGAAGTACCTGCAGGACCTGATCAAGTTCTACCACACCTGAACATAATGTAAAGAGTTAAATCTGTGTTTACATGCGTCTAAATAATCAGCTTGTTTGATAATAATTCTTAGCTTTAGTTGAGTTTTTTGTTCTGCTTTGTTTTGTTTTTTTATCCACCTGTTGCAACAGCTTTCGGGTTCTTCAGTATCCAGTTAGGAATGACCAGACCAGTGAACATGGAGAAGCCAAAAATGAAGATATTTCGAGATGAATTCATATCTGAATACTGAAAATGTAACCAGAAAAAAATTACATTATTCACGTCAAAAGAAGAAAAGAAATGTGCCAACATTTTTAAGGCTTTAGCGTGCACCTGCAGATTTGAAATGCCAGCTGCGGAGATGACGCCAAACATAACCATGAACATTCCTCCGATCACAGGTGATGGAATAGTGGTGAATATAGCGCCCACCTTACCAAATATACCCATGACAACCATTAACACTCCACTTGCCACTATCACCATACGACTGCCAACCTGCAAAAAGGTAGCAAAAGAGATTCTATTGAAGATACCCTAAGAGCTCAGAGCCCTGAAACTTACATTTAAAAGTGCAACATTTAGGGAAAAAAACAGGGCTGTAGAAATAAACAATACAGAAAACACAACAAAACACTGAAAATTTGTTCTGTACTTGTACAGTACTGAGAACATTAAAACATATTCTGAGTAAATCATCATTAAAAATGACCATCTGTAAACATCTTTGCAAACATCTGTTGACAGGAAACTTTGGGGTCAACTTCAACTTGTTCTGGCTCCAAAGGGGCTATTGCCACATAAGGAGTATGAACAAATTTGACGGTTTTAGTTTTCATGGGGTGACTTTTGGAAATTAACAATGATATCCTGCAAGATGGTTGCTATCAGGAAACACAACAACCAAGGTTGAGTCTATCAGTTTTTATTTGAATGTGCCTGCATGGCATTATGTTTGAGCCCAGCATCCAGTTTCAATACATCACTGGCTTAGGATCTTGATTCTCTCACACTTGCACTTTTTAAAATACATGAGGCACAATATAGAAGATCATCTTACCTTTGTAATACCAAGGGCTCCCACATTTTCACTGTATGAAGTGGTACCATTTCCAGTACCCCAGGCACCTGCCAGAAGGCAGCCTATTCCCTCTATACCAATACCCCTGTTGATGGCATGTTTCGGGGGAGGTGGAGCTCCAGATAACCTTGCACAAGCATGGTAGTCCCCAACAGACTCTATCATAGAGGAAATCACACCAGCCAAGATCCCAACCACCCCTGCAAGACTCACAGTAGGTCTCCCCCATTGTCCTAATTTTGGAAACACAGGCAAGTTGAAAATAGCACAAATGCACCAAAGTTGTTTTTTTTATGGAAATTCTCTATCTTACCTGGGTATGGGAAAACCAACCAGGGAGCCTGGTTCATAACATCTCCCTTTAGATCAGTACGTGCAAGGTATCCATACTGGTCTGGTTCAGCAGGAAGTATATTGTAGATAGTCAAAATGTAGCAAATCATCCAAGATAAGGTGATTCCCAGCAAAACCTTATGGTACACAGAGAGAAAAATCCCTTTATCTTTTTCATGTGGTTTTAAGTTTAAAGGCCTAATAGCAAACAAGAAAAGACACAATGTCTTCTACATACAGGTAGAATCTGAAAGACATAGACTGGAGAGGTGTGCAGTCTTTTATCCTTGTTGTAAGCTGGAACGGGCACAGCTATGTGACGGAGGTACTGTGAGAACAGGATAATCAGTGATGTGGTCCTGTGTGACACAGAGATAAAGGAGAAACAAAAATCACAATCTAAAATTCATAGTGTAAATATAGCTGAGGCTACTTATAACCAATAAAAAGGGAAGTAGAGCAACTGTGCTGGATGTTGGGCAAGAAAGTTTTAATGGGCTTTCTTCTGCAGCCTTAAGATTAAGGCTGTGCACAGTTGAAGGGGTATTATTATTTTCTGAAGTCTTGACTGTGCTCCAGGGAGGGGCGGGAGCAGGTTTAACATAACTTAAAACACATGTTTGATTTAGAAACCTGCACTGAAGTGGAATGAAATACTTTCTATATAGATCTCTGCTGCTGTCTAAAACTATAGAAGGGTTGATTTAAAGCTAGCTTGGTCAAAAAAATTTTGAAAGTATATATATAATTTATAATGTAATGGCAGTCTTGAATGATCCTTTTTTGTCATTTTTATGCTATGCAGCAAAATGCTACCTTCCTTTAGGGACTTTATTTAGACGCTTTACCCACATTGCAGAGATGCCCCAGTGGTTCCCAGCACTGCTGCCCGCTGAGTCAAAGAGGGACAGTCCAATGAGAGAAATAGTGGGAGCGATGGTGAGAGGACCAATGAAGCGCATGAAGAGGCCAATGAGGCCTGAGAAACCAACCAGCACTTGGAAGAGTGAGCCCACGATGATGGATCCCTGAAGCTTAATAGAAACATGAGTATGTTAACAGTCAGAATTTTTCTTATGAGGGTTTTTACTAAAAATAAATAAATAAATAAATGTGTTGTCACTTGCTGATAAACCTTTTCATTGAACATCATAGTCAGTGTTAGACTTTTTGAACAAAATGGCATGCACCTTTCCTTTAAAATTTTCGGGTTACCATCATTTCCATTACCATAGTAATAAGATATGTCTCAGTCTATAACCCAGGGCCTGAAACCAGCCCACTAAAGGGTTCCAGTTGCAACATGTATGTACTGCTGAATAGGAGTGCACCATTTCTGGATATCTCACTGGACTTAGCACCAATAAGCATTGTTAAAATCACAAGTTTAAAACCCTTTCTAACTTCACTGCACCAGCATACATCATATCCTGTCACCTGCCGATTTGTTGGACACACCCAGGTGTCTAGATAACGCCACCCTTTTGGCCTGGTAGGCCTTTTACCTCCTTACCACCAAACTGAGAGCAAATAACCTGTAAGTTAAGAAGACTCCCATGTAGTTTTTATGTAGCTGATGACCATAAAATGTAAAGGGATATTTCCTCACCTTAATGTATGTTTTGTGCTACACTAGCTCCTTGTATTGTTTAAAGAAAATGGGAATACTGAGAAGGTGGATGCATTAGTGGTATAAGTTGATGTTATCCTAATTTACTGAATCTTTTCAGTAGCATGAAAGTACTGGGACTGTATTTGATCCTTAATCATAATTTTTGTTCTTATTTGGATGTGTAGAAAAAAATTATCCATCAATCCAACCACGCACCCTTTATTAAATCTACCAAATCATTACTGTCACAAATAAACAGCATTCTGGATCCTGTGTTTAAATGTGCACACAACATCAGATGGTCTGTGAGCCAGCACACTTCAGTGTAGTTTTCCAAGCATAGTGTTGCATGTTGTTAAGAATGGATTGCATCATAAAAATGGTTACCTGAACTTCAATCTACTGAGAATTACTGTCAGTTTTACAGCCTTCTTGATGATAAAGACATTACCCATGGCTTGCAATACCACACTAAAGTAAAGTGGTTGTGCCAAGGTGCCATGCTGACACATTTCTCTGAGTTACAACTGTAGTGTTTTTTGTAGTGACTGTGGGAAAACAGACATGTTTTTAAATTGCACATATTTTTTTAAGACAGCTCAGGCTCTGTTTTGTAAATGTGAAGTTCATAAAACGTGAATGCTTTCAGAATATGTTTCAGCTTAGAGATTTAAAGGGGGTTTGTTTTAGGTTATTATGCAATGGTTTTACTGATCTGGCTTGCCTGAGATCAGTTTGGGCTCTGTGGCCCATGGGTTAAAATGATTTTGGCACCCCTCCTATAAGCCTGTCCCATCCCATCATCACTGTGTGGTACACAAAAAGAGCCTACTTCTGTTGGCATAAAAAAATCAGTTCACACTGTGCTGTCAAGCACTCCAATATGTCTACTCCATACAACCCACCAGCCCATAATCTAAAGAGCTTTGTTGAGGCAGTCAGTGGTGCACATATTTACATTTACAGGATTGCACTAATCTCATAAAGTTAACAGTGTACATTGAGTGAGTGAGAAATGTCACTGTTTGTAAGTATTCTCTGATAGAGCGACACTGTTTTTCAACCATTACCACAACCCCACCAAAAATTTATAATTTCACAGCTTTTAATGTCCGGATCTAATTCCCACATTAAGAAAACTCCTATTGGTGCAACTTGGATTTAGCATAGCTAATGTTTTAATATTTTGGATCAAGAAATGTTCAAAGAAGCATAAAAAGGCAAACACGTAATCTTGTCACGATTGAAAATTTAACAGTGAGGCCCTTTGTGCAGCACGAGGATCATGAGCGTGACCCAGCACATGCGCTAGGACTGCTACAAAAGCTAATTTGATTTTCAAGTACAATCCCAAATCTCTGTGCCTCCCTGGGAGCATTGAGACACACTTTTTTCATCAAGATTTGCAGTTGGAGAGAATTCAATTGAGGTTTTAGAAAATGTGAGGGAAAATTATCCTTTTCCAGAAGTTAGATACAGGGTTCAAATGGCCACAGTTTACTTACTGCTCTCATTCGACTTTGCCACGTCTCTATGAAGTCTGTGGAGGAGGTGTTGACCAGGCTGGCGTTTTGCGTCCATGCAGGACATGTCCACTCTGGCATAGAGAGCAGTGCCATGGAAGGAGCCAGTAATGTGAATGTGCCGCCTTGAAGAATGGGCAACCTGGAAATAAAGAAGGCAAGACCATTTGAGAGAACACATTGTCAGATGCTGTAGTTTGGGCTGACCAAAATGGTTAGACTGACTGACAAATAGGGTCATCTGTGAATTGTTTCTTTTTTTTAAAGTTCTCAGGAGCTCTCTTACTGTATCTGCAGTCTTTGAATCATGTATGAGGAAATGGTTAATTTAAATCATGTGAAGAGAGAGGGACTCATTAGACAAACTGTTATATTAGAGGTTAAATAAGTTAAAATAATCTGCTAAGTAATGACCCTCATTATGCTACTCTCATTACTGTCAACAGTTCATGGCAGGCTGTGCTGAACCTATTTCCAGTGCAGCATGCACGCAATTAACTGAAGAAGAGATGTGAAATACACATGCAAAAATATGTTTTAATGAAAGATCAGAGCGTTTTAGTTCTGGTGGACACAAATAATTAACATTGTTTTCTTTTGTTTTGCCTGGAACAGAGGACCACGAAACACAGGGTTTGCTTTTCCTCACAGCTGACTTGCAGACATCTTGGGAAAGACAAGAAAGTATCAGTGGTGCTAAGCCAGAAGAATGTGAGTTTCGCAGGAAGCAGATTCCAAACATAATAAGATAGAAATTCCTCAGTTAATCCATCTGTGACAGCAGTATTCAGGCATGCTGAGTCTGCAACCCCATAACATAAGTTCAGAATAACAACATAGAACTTTGTAGACTTCCAAAACAATGACATCACCTTAATTCTCCTGTGCATGTGTCACTGTTTACAAGGACGTTTCCATACTGGTATTTTAAGCAGGAATTAAATAGAATAACTATTAAATACCATTTATCTTGGCATTAAGCGCAGAGTGCTGTAATGTATTAAACCTCAAATGGACTCAAAATATGAAAAAGTTATGGAAACCTTAAACCTGCTTCTTATTTCACCTCTCTGGAAATCTCATATGTAGAAATTGTGTCCAGGAATGCCTTCCAATACTCCATCGTTGATCATGCACAATAATTTTGGCAGGCCTCATAGTTCAAAAGAGGTTAAGTAGAAAGGCTGAATGGTTGGTCTGTTCCGCTTGTTTAATAAGAAGAAGCAGCATAGTTAATTCCACCTTAATACACCCTGCTGTACCGCTGGATTACTGTGTTAGAACATGAAACTAAGAACATGAAAAGAAGCACAGAACAGATAAATCGTATCCAGTAAATTAATGTAAATCATCTTGCAATTGTTTTAAAAAGGTATTTAAAGCACTCCAGAAACCCACAAAACAATTTACAACTGCAAACCTCATGGAGGCTCCCAGCTGTCATAGAACAAGAGGCAGGGTATCCCCAGGAGAGGTCACCAGCCCATGACAGGGCTTACATAAAGAGCAAGACAGCCACGCACTCGCACTCCTCCTACTCCAAAAGTATTCCCCCCCACCACCGCTGCCTCCTTACCTAATGCCAAAGATAACTTGCAACAGAGTGCAGATCCCAGAAACAAAGAAGATTGTACTGATGAGGTGGCTTTGTGTGAGGCTGTCGTGCTGCAGACACAGTCCCTGAGACAGGATCAAAGGGATGGCAATGATACCTCCAAATGCAGTCAAACAGTGCTGCGAGAGAAAGATTAAAAAAAATTTTAAATAACCAGTGAGAGATTTGTTTAATCCTTATTGGATTTGCACGTGAAAAAAAAACTTTCATGTACTCAAGTAGAAGATAATATCCTCTAAATATAAGCTAATTTGTACATGTTTGATATTTGTACGCCACATGGGAGGTTACAGTAGAGGTGCAGTACAATCAAAGCAGAAGTTCACTATCTGGTTTACATAAATAAAACCATGTCCAACCAGCACTCAAGAAAATGTCAAATGGAAGCTCTCATGTGGTCACGTTTACATTGTTACATCAGAAGCCATGCTGCAAAGCTGGCTCTTAATCATCGTTAAACATGGCCAAAGAAAAAAGAAAAAATGCCTTTGTTGTCATACCTGGATTCCTAGAATGATGCACAGGTACCAGGGAGGAACATCTGTTACACAATATGCTAGTTTGTTACTATACTCATCCGTAGAGGAGACTGGTTCTTCAGTGTCAGGTAGATCACAGAAGCGTCCCTCCAGCTTCAGTTAATCAGAAAGAGAAGCAGACAGAGATGCATGTCAAACACGGGCGTTCTACAGGGGTCTGTTTACCCTTATGGCTCTGTCATTTTATCGTATGGATCAAAAACAAAAATCATTCACAACTAACTTCCATATCAAAAGAGTCATGATGACATGTAATCAAAGCAAAAGCATTCATAAGCCACATGTATATCTGAGAGTTATGAATGTTACAATGTGATTCTAATTCAAGTGCTTCCAACCATGAAGTTTCCACTTTGCAGTCATGTGTGGACTCCATGATAATTACACAATTCTTTCAATCATTTCGTCATATAAAATCAAAAGCAAAACTCACCGCAAAGGCATACTTGTCAAGTCCATTAATTTCCTTGTCTGGAGCCATGTCAGCCTATAGGTCCAGGTTGTGGTCTACTGAGCCAGGAAGCAAAACAGAAAAAGGAAAAAACATTAGTCAGAGAGGAGGGAACATGGACAGAGAGAAGGGAGCATCTGATAGAGAGGGGAGAGAGCCAGAAGGCGAGAGTACAGACGGGTTGGAGTAAACAGCGTATTATGAACAAGCAGAGTTCAGACATGAGACTGCAGCTTTTGTTGATTGAAATGGATCCCACCTACAACTCATGTGAACCGAATTACAACAGTACCAGCAGCTGACCACCCAGCATTTGACTGGCAGGAGATAAAATCTCGTACCAAGAACTATTTAGGAAATCTAAGAAAGCATTAAAAGATTTCATATTTTCTAAAGCTGAAGGAGCAGAACCTTTACAACAAAACTTACTGTATGACATGTGGTCAAATCAAATCTCTGCAGTCAGTGGTATTAACAGTTAAAAAATACAGCCTTTATCTTGGTTAAGACTTCCCCTTTCCAGAGTTTCTTTCTATATTTGACACCAAATGTTTGTTTTTGGAGGGCAAACCTCCACAATGATCACATGTTGGCAAACAGTCATTTGATACAAAGCGGGTATTGATAGATGACTAGAAAATGTTCTGTAAATGCTAACTCAATTTCCTAATTTGCTGTACATCTCTACTTCCTGTAGAATGATCACAAATCAAATTACATTGTTAGGAGTTTGATAACAGCCCATGACTACTTCATTAATGTGGTGGACAAGTAGCAAACACTCACCCCCACATCATCAGAACCTAGGGCACGTGCTGACAGCTCAAAGACACCAGTTAAAAGAAAACAAAAAGAAAACACCAAATAAACGATCGCCAAAAGGTACCAATACAATACATCCTTAGTGGACATAAATGTCTGTAGAACTTTTTGTGGTAGTCCATTTTATCATTGCCCAGATATTTACCTCTAACTGTAAGTGTTATTCTGGAGCAAAAAATTAGGGGATCACCAAAATCAGTTGGTTTCTTGGTCAGGAGGGCCAGCTGTGTGCCAAATTTCATGCCAACCTTTTTAATAGCTGTCGATCAAGTGTGGATCGAAGTTTTTGACCGACCAACCGAGAGACATTTCCAAAAAGCAGATAAACCTACATGTACGCACCACTGGACATTTAAATTCAATTAACTGTAACTTTGATCTGTAATGCTGTTCTTCCAGGAACGACTTCAGTTAAACTGAACAGTAGCCTTAGAAACTACAATTTTAATGTAGAATACTAGAATATATGAGAACGTTTTTGTCTTGACTGCTGTGGAGCGCTCAAATAGTAGAGATAGAAAAAAACAATCCACCAAATAGAATAGTTGAAGAAAATTGAGTTCACATGAAACTTGCAAACGTAGGAGCGTAGAAGCAGTGGGCCATCATGCGGTCTGCTCTGAGTGCATGTGACTGCATGTAGTAAAAGGATCCGTCACATGTCAGACAGCAAAGCCCCAGGGATTGGAAGCAATGTTATTTTTAAATGCTTAACAACATTTGCAACCCCCACCCACCCATAAAATTGAAATACAAATCTCCTTTTTTTGGGGGGGGGGTATGCTGAAATGTCCAAGAAGAGCCACTTTGTGAAGAAATAAGTAGGGCTTCAATTACACCTTGAGGTGGATGGGCAGTCAACACCTTCACTTGAAAAGTTTAAAACAATGGGGGTTTTTTGGGGGGGGGGTGAAAACCCATCAACACAAACTCTGCAGTCTTGATGAAGATATGATAATATTTTAAATATTAAAACATAACCTATATTACTTCACAACTGTTACGCCTCAGCTTGAAACTTTAGGGTGGTGTGGTAACAAGCCTTGGCTCAGCAGCATCTCGTTTATTCACAAACCCATAGTTCATAAAGTTAAAGAAATTAAGGAAGGGCAAAATTAAGAATAAAAACAACCCCCCCCCCACACACACACACCTGAACTACACCTTAAAAAAGCAAAAATACAATTCCAGAGAAAACTTGGTTAAATAAAGTAGCTGAGAAGCCCCACCAAGCTTCCACTTTCATATAAGCAGCTTCATTTAAACACAGCATAATGGGTCACACAGGTTTGCCACAGTTCACTTTCTGGGTCCAGTAGTCAAAAGGATAGAAGCACTTGGTGCTGTGACTTCACTAATGAGTTGTGGCACTGTTGTGTTGCAGACACACACACATACAAAGAGAGAGAGACAGACAGCTGTTTTTCAAGAAGAGACCAAAAGGTCAGTGGATGTAACAATAACAAAATTTGGTCAATGATTGAAATGCCAATGGGGTGTGATGTTTGTACAAATAATGACTTATCAGTGAAACAGCAAAAAAAAAAGAAGATTCAATTAAGTCTTTATTCTTGTAACATGCTGGGAGGCGCAAATGAGATACAAAAATGCTGACTGTAATCTTTTACTGCCTCAGTCTAAATGTTTTGGCCCTTATCTTGTGTCTGATTGCATCCTGTGACCCTGCTAGTTTTACAACAAGTGTAGCTGTGGCTTGCACTTACCAGTTACCAATTTTTGCTTCTCTTGTTTCTCTTTTTTCACCATATCTTCAGTTAAGTGTGAGGTTGCGCTTATTGATTAGCTTCCCTTTGAATGAGGATACTTTTTAAGTCTTTGTATCAGCTCCACTTATCTCTGACCCGTAACGGTGCATTCTGGACTGCCTAAAGATCACAAGAGACGTGTGTGGGTCACATTTTGGGATTCAGAAGTAGTTAGTGAATAAATAAAAAGTATATATAGATGTGCACACCACCTCTCCAAGTTTAAGTTTACTCTTATATTAAGAGGATCAAAAACAAGTTGACTGAGAGACCAGTGCCACTAGATGGAGACAAACCACTTTCTCCCACACCCTACACCTACAGTGGCATTCTCGGTGTTTCGAGTTAAACTAAAGTGTGAGAGGGCATACAGAGGCCAGGGTGATAAAGATGACCTGCGCAATAAATCAGGTGATAAGAAAGCGATACAACAATTTAAATGTGTTTATGGTGGAATTTTGTCAAGGTAAACGAGCTACAGAAGTGCACAGATTTGGTCTAAACCAAGTCTTACAGTGCAAGAAATAAAACCTCAGGGGGAAATTTAACTACTCAGTTCCGTCATACTTTTTGAGTGAAGAAAGATAATGTGCAGACGCCAGTATCAGGAGTATTTATTTAAAAGTGAGCACACCTTAGATTGCCAGTTTAAGTACACTGAAAGATGAAAACTTTGACATACATGGATGCTAAACGCAGTTTTTTTTCCCCAAAATGTACGCTGTTCTTTGATACAGTAGCTCCTCCTCTATGATCATGTGATGTAGGTCAAACAGGCTGACAGCAGTGGGAGGACACTCATATATTCTCACCTTGTAGAGCACTGAGTGTAACAGAGATATCAGAGAGAAGAAGTCAAGACAAGACAAGACGTTTTTCTTTTTTAATCAGAAGGGCCTCGTAAGAGAAGACCTGACAGAACACAAGGGATATTCTGTATCTTTTTAACTGGTGCCTAAGCCCTGTCTAAAAAGGGGCATATAATAACAGATATGCTGATGGCAGTAGATAAAATGATGGAAATATGGAAGAGAGGAGACACAGAAAAAGAGCCATCCCGAATCGACAAAGGAATGGAGTCTCAGCCAGGAAAAAAAATACTCCATTCAATTGAAGAAATTTTGAAAAGGCCCTCAAATGTCAGGAGAGAAAGTGTAGCTCCTTTTAACTGGTCTGTTATCAAAGAAAACAACCAAGTATATAACCAGCACCCATGTTCAGGTATGTTTTTAATTTTTACTGTAAAAGCTAACGGCTAAAATTTTGGCAGAAAAATCTGTGTTCCTTTCGATGTTGAAATGTTCGCTCTCTCTCAATAGAAATTAGACTACTGGAAGAGGCTCCAAAAGCTACTGGAGAGTACAAGAGTGAGTACTACCTTTATATATAAATAGAAAGAGTAGATTCAAGAATTACTCTCTTTGACAATGAGCCGTTTAAAAGGTTTAAAAGATTCTAATGATGAAGGTGACACTGGCAATTGTTTGCTCACAGATCAAAGAAAAAAGAGGCAAACCAGGGTCACTTTCACACCATTCCAGGTGCAGGAGCTGGAGAAGGTTTTCCAGCAGACTCACTACCCAGATATTAGCACCAGAGACCAGCTAGCCTCTCACCTCCACCTCACCGAGGGCCGAATACAGGTCGAGCACACACTGCCGCTTTTGTTCAGTTCGACTTTGTTTGTGTTTTTAATCTTAACGTTTTGAGATTTTTTAATAAGGTCCGCATAAACGGAACAATATTGTTATTGGCACAACATTACCATCTTTGTTTTTCTTGTCAAACCCTTTCATCAGTCATTAATTTATGTTATTTACATTTGAGCCAATCAGCAAACTCTAAACACTCAAACTGTCATTTCACAGCTGATTTACTGCTCACATTTCTTTTAGCCAATACATCAAACTGGGGTGATGTGAATGGTCAAATCATTAGTGGGAAAAAATAATGGTCTTTGGACAGAATTCTTGCATAAGCCAATGATTAATGATAAGGTCAGGCAAGATTAGAGCACACACTTAAAATCATTAGATCAAAAATCTAATTATCCCAATCACACAATCCGAGGGTTAGTGTTGGCCAAGTGATGCGTTGCAATGTAAAATGCCCTGAGATTACTTTTATTGTGAATTGGCTCAATATAAGTAAATTAACTCCATTCCTTCTTCATAACTGTATTAGTATTAGTAGTATTTGTAGTAGTAGTAAATGTATGGTCCTTGCATGTGTTTCTGTGCTTCAGATTTGGTTCCAAAACCGCAGGGCCAAATGGAGGAAGGTTGAAACACTCAAAGATATAGAGCTGATCACCAGACGGCACTTGCTTTCGACCAATCTTCACCTGCTTCATCGTGAGGTAGCATGAGATATATTTTTGTAAACTCTATGTATATTACTCCCATATATGTTCCTTCATACTCAAAATGCAGCTCAAAGCCCTTTCCAATAAAGAAATGAAGCGCAGACACCTAAAAGGCAGTTAAAACACATTTAAATGATTTAAAGTTTTAAAAAAGGGGGACTGGCATTATAAATATGTGTATCTGTATACAGCATGACTATCTTACTAAGAGTCATTGTTGTATCTAATCAAAAATGGCCATACTGTGGTATTCATGAGGAGAATATCTTGGTTATTTCTATGAGATAAATATCTCATTGGTGTGCACTTTCTCTGCTCTCACAGAAGCCCCAGCTGCAGACAGTGTGCTGCCTGCCTTGCTGCTTACCCAAACCTCTTCAATCAAGGCTGTACTTCAGCTCATCAACAACACCAGCTGTGCTGACCAGAGCGCATTCCCCAGGTCACAGGACACTCTTTTTTGACATGCTGGGTACAGAACGATAGCACCTCCACGACACTTCCCCCCCCCCAAAGTGTTTTAGTTATTAACTAAATTAAGTTAAAATAATAATAATAATAATAATGATAGTAATAGTTTGCGGTGATGCACAAATGTAAAAGCAGAATGCAATCTGTAAAATACTGCAGATGTATATGAAGCTGAAATAAGGGTGCTTTTTATGAGCTGATAATGATTTTCATTTTTTTCATTTCAATAAAGCTGATTACTCAAAATATTCTGATGGCTGCATATGAAGTAACAGACCTTGTGACTAGTCTGTGCTGATGTATTTGTATAGATAAAGGTTTGAGGGCATTCTGTACTGTGATATATTTCTTGGTAGATAGAGCTGTGTCACTGCGGTGTTACAGTGCAGCAGAGCCTTTAGCTTTTTTTTTCATGACACCACACTTCCTTGTCAGCGATGAGATAATGCCATGGCCAGTTCATCTGTTTGACTTTCTGACAACCTGTTCTTATCTTAATTTGGGCTTATAACTTGAGGTTATTGGCAGGTCAGCTTTAGATAACATGTGGGATCAAAGGAGAAATTCAGGGTGAATTATGACTGTATATTGGCACTGTAGAGGTGTGCAAATATTTGTGCTCTAGATTAAATTAAGAGTGAAATGTTTTGATTCATTCTTGTTTCTTTATAAAGCAAACATTACATATTTGCATTCTGTAAGTATTTTCCATGGCCTTCCTCCAACAACTCATACTTACCATTCACCTTGAAACCTTGTGACAATTCAGGGTTGGTTTTTTTTGGTTTTGGTTTTTCTGAGAAGTGTTGCACAGGCTGGTTCTCAAATAATTACCAATTATAAGAACGATAAAACAGCGTGGCCTTCGCTATCAATTCAATAACTGACTTGACAGGGTCATAACTGATTATGTTTAACAAGGCTCTGAGCACAGTTAAACTTTTCAACCTGTTCTTATCTTACTTTATTGCATGTATTTGCTGTAAGATTAACCACATTGCTGGCTATGGGGGGGGGGTTGTTATAGTAAGGGGACAAAAATAGTTGGTGGAAAGAAAAAAGAGCAACCTTGACCATGCTTGTATGAGCATTATTTTTATGTGGGTTTCTATTCTAAAGTGGCATCTATAGTAAACTATGTTTACTTGCATGGGCACCATACTTACTGGGACCATACAGATTACCAAATGTCAAATAGCTTTTGGTAATTTTTTTTAATCAAATGTTTGTTTAATGTTTATTCACATTTTTATCTTGATTTACTGTTTTATACTTTGTCATTGTTCGATTTGTCTTCCTTTTATCTTTTATTGTCTGAGTTTGAAAGGCCCAATAATAATCAACTTCACCCACTTACTTAGAATCCAACACATTTTCCATGTAATAAAGAGACATCACTGATCATAAGTGCCATAAGGAATCAACACAGGAAGAGACTTCCCAAAGTGTATGCCAGTCTTCAAAACTGCAAAAAGAACTCACTTCACTTAGACACTGACTTACATCAGCACTCATGTCTGGTATTAAAAGCATAGCGGTGCCAGTGATGCAATAAAAATGCCATCAAGCTGTTGCTTGAGCTCTGTTTAAATACAAGAGACAGAGAACTTTCATGGAATAAATACAACCTGAGCATGACTTTATATTTTGTTGTCTTTTGAGTATTTGACGTATTAGCCCTGTTATATCTGCAGTGACATTTTATTGTACTATGTGTACACCACTAGTCATATGCAGATTTTTGTCTTAGTGTGTAAGTATATGGCATTAAAGCTTATAAGCTTCACCTACTTGACTAATAAAGTGTTGAAAATCTCAGTGTTTCAGTGTCAAAGTTTCAGTGTAACTGTTTCATATACTTATCCAAAGTCAATTAAGCTTCAAATTCTGCATTAAATTGTATTACTATTTATTTCGACAGATATTTGCAGCAGCCTAAAGAAGAAGTAGTGTATGCTTTGTAACCATTCAAACAAAAACTCACCAAAACAAACAAAATGGTATGACGTCATCTACTAAGTAAATACTGAAGACCCTCCGTCCATGGAACTGAAATACCAGGAGTATGCAAACAGTGTGTTTATGGACACTGATGCAAATAGGACGCAATACATCAGAGTGACCGACAAATGGCGCCCTTCCACCCATGAATAAGCAGAATTGATGCTCTCAGTTTTGCTGAGTGTTAAACAGAAGCAACAACAACACTGACCTGATTTCAAATTGAAAGGCTTCATCAGTAATTTATTTAAAGCCTTTTATCAGCTGTTGGATGTTGTTGACAATACTGAAGAATACAACACAGATTGTTTTTTTGTGTTTTTTACTTTGCGTTTCGTTTTCAGTCGCCTCTGCAGCTGGCTCTCAGTAGAGAGAGGTGGGGAGGGGGCGGATATTCATCATCGCTCAGCCTCCGCCCGCCTATCGGGCTCATCTACCTCTGTCCAAAGCGGTGGAGAGACAGGGGGAACTGCAGACGGGCAAGGGGGGATATCTAACTTGGAGGCGCAGCGAAAGCGAGAGAGAGGGGGCGATGGCCGCGGGTGGAGGATGCGGGGAATCGGTGGATCAGTACCGGGCCGAGGTGGAGCGGCTCGCGCAGGAACTGGCCGAGGCGAACCGGGAAAAGATCAGGGCTGCTGAGTGCGGTTTAGCTGTCCTGGAGGAGAACCAGGCGTTGAAGCAGAAGTATGCAGAGCTAGAGACCGACCAAGAAACCCTCAGGAAGGAGTTGGAGCAATTACAGGAGGTAAGAGGAGAGGAGGGGGCTGTGTTTTTTATTCTGTGGGGAGGGGAAAACACCGCAGTTAGGTGTGTGACTTGCCTGCACCTCCAGTGAGTGACGCTCAGCGGGTATCTGTAAACCTGTTTGCCATCCAGGGCGATGCGAGAGTGGGGGTGGCAATTAGCAGGGCCCCCATCAAAAGAGGAGGGATAGCTTAATGTCACTTAAATGTGATGTAGCTGAAAATCCTCCTGCTGGAAAATGTATAAGACTGTATCTTTATGAATAAGTTATAATGTAAAATGCTGTTTGTGCAATGGGCATAACAAGCAGCACTGAGCATCAGTGTCGGAATTGCGAGCATACAGTAACAGTCCACTTCAGTTCCCAGACATTTCTTTGTTTTAAGGTCCCTTCCATGGTAAGAAGAGTTAATACTTTCAGACAACTCTTTTAGGAGCTTTTTGTATTTAGATAGATTTTCTTTTTTATAGGAGGCCTAATTGGATCGTCAGAGTATTTCACTACAGGTTGTGTAATGGCTCATTTATCCACTGATCTTATTTATAATATTTTCAGGATTTTCAGTAAATTAAGTCCAAAGATACCGGGACATTAAAAGATGTTGTGAAGATGCAAGATCTTGTCAATATGATGTACAGGTCTTGGAAAACAAAAATTAAGTGGAAAAAAAATTGCTGTGTGTCTCAACCTGAATAATGAATGCAGGGTATAGATTTACTCAGTGCATACATGTAGCAAGAGGCAGATGCTGACAGTGCTCCCCGGTTCAAGGTCGCCTCTGGAGACTGAGCCATGAGAAGCAGGAGCTGAAGCTGGTTACATTTATGTGCATGAGTGCTTGTGGGCGTCTGTGGATATTTGCGCTTTGATGCCAATGGGAGGGGCCTCATCTTTATTTACATGGAGTCATCTATTATCACTTGAACACCCGGTCTAACATAATAGTCAACTAGTCACAAGAAAAATGCTTGTGAAAGCATTAATATAAGGTTAATATAAGGTTTTTAGTCACTTAAATATAAGGTTTTTAGTCACTTAAAACCTAGTTTAATTTTTCAGAAAGCAAATAGCCTATAGCTGAGGACCATCAGAGTGTATCATGTGTTACAGGTAACTTTTAGATATATCGAATGTTTCAAATACAGCCAACACCCCTGGTCAAAGTAATTCTCTTAATGTAGTCATTGCGTTGTTTCAGTTTTTCCCATAAGATCTGTACAGATCCTGGTTCACTTGTAGCTTATTTGAAGTCGACCACTGAAAATCCACACCCATCCAGCACAACTCTATTTCTAGTGTGCGAGTCCTGTCAGAGATATATCATTGAACTCCATCGGCGGCTCTTTCTTATGCAACTGGAACGCCAAATATAGCCAAATAAAAAAATCATGATAGGATCACATGACCTGACCACGCAGTATGTCAAGCAGCACTTACCACATTACATTTTGCATGCCAGATTATATTTATACTTTATTCCCCATGCCCTTTTATTCCACTGCTTAGCCGAACATTTTTAGTTTGACACGCATGCAGAATCCAAATGATCATAGTGCAGATAACAGCACAGCAAGAAAGCTGAGGAGACAGTCTGATACAGCCAGCAGCTCAGCACTGTCATGCTGATAACTCACACTTATGGATTAAAGAGTGATGGGTGTTGTTGGCTATGATGGAGAATATGTTGAGAAATAATAGATAAAGAAGAAATATAAAGACATAGCTGTGTGTTAAGAGGGGAAATGATTAGGATAAACTGTAAGGGAAGGACTGGCTATGAGAGATGAAGCAGCCACTAAAAGTGAAATTAAGCACATCAGCCGTTTTTTAAGCAGTACTGTAGTTAGCCTAGGTAGCAATTCATACATTATTCATCATTTTAATTGTAACCTTTGTAGTAAAACTTTGGTTTTAACTCAGATATAATATCAGGTCAGCAAGGAAAATACCAACGACCTCAGTGTTGTGATCTGTGCACATCTGCCTGTCTGATTGAGCTCTCGCTTGGCAGAGGCAACATTTTCTGCATGTGATATTACTTCAGCAGTAAAACATCTCCAGGATCCTGTGTCTGTTGCACACTTCTATGAATAAGAGACCAAATGGCAGTGTGCAAACCTGTCACTTCAATAACATCACATCTGCTTTTCCTGTACTCAGGAGAGGTGCATTATAAAAGTGCACAGAAACCACAGATAGAAATTGAAATTGGCTCTGGGACTGAGTGGAATAGAATGAATGAAAGTTAGTCACTTTTTTATTTTAGACTAAGTATAGTTTTTTTCAATTCATTCAGTATTTTTTTTTGTTAAGTTCTATGTTTTACAGTACACTGTCTCCATAGCCTGGAAACTAACAGAAAACTATTACTGTATATCATACTTGTAGAAGCAAAGAGCAAATGCTTGAAGCGTGTACTTGTTATTTGGTGTGTTATCCAGATGCCACACAGACCATATGCCATTGTGTCTGCATGCATGTATGTCCAAGGTACCAAGAGTCGCAAGCATGTTCCTGCTGTGTTTGCGTATGTCCTGTGATCTCACACACACACACACACACACACACACACACACACACTGTACTGTATGTCCTCTGTGTTCGAGTTCTTTGCCCTCAGTCCAGGTCCCAGCTGGTGGAGAGACACTGATTAGAGCACTGCTTGTGCTACACACTCAGCTCACAAACTAGACACACGGGGAAACCTGTGCAAGACAAGTATCTCAGCTGCTATAACAGTACTAATTTGGTCTTGTTTTACAAAACCATGTATTTGTGTGAGTATCTGGCTGTGATTTGTATCTGATTTTGTTTAACATGAGCCACAATAACTTGAGTATGGAAAGTCTTGATGTGACATGACAGATCAACATCCTCCAGGCAAATAGATCAAAAAGTCTTCATGCACTAAAGCCTTTTTTTTTTTTTTAGATATGTTGGATTTTTTTGTTATTGTTGATGATCCTTGTCCTTTAGAAGAAAACTGATGCAGTAAAATTCATCATATCACTGCTTCTTCTGAAACAACTGCGTTCATCTCTTTGCTTTCTGCAGAGCCCGAGAGCATGTTTTGGCACTGAATACAGATTTCTTTTTTCTTTTAATTCTGTAGTGTCCACTCCTTGCCTACATTTTCCCCTTATCCAGGTCTCTCCTTCCCTCCCTGTCTCTCTCTTTGCCTCGTGGCCCAATTAGTTGCTCATTCCTTGTTTCGTTGTGTGTATGTACTGTATGTCTCTGGATAGCTGCCTAAGCAGTGACAGAGACATCACTATCCTGTGGCCCTGGCTTGTTAATGCTATCTCTGGGCAGATCAACCTCAGTAGGAGGCAGGAGGAGGAGGATGCCATCACTGCAGAGCAGAATAACCTCACATCATCTGAGTGGTGTGTTTATATGCTTTATAGTTAATCACACTGTCAACAAAGCTTGAAATTATCTTTAAGAAGTATTGGAAGAGCATCACTCTACTCATAAAATCATTTCATAATAGGCTTACTTATTTTGTTTAGTTAAATAAAAAATGCATGAAGAGTTTTGAACACTTACAACTCATTGGCCTGAAGAAGCATGTGAAATATAAGTTAGCAATTTCAGCTACTGTCATAAGTCATCTTTTGGTTCTTTCAAATCAGAAGCCTGCAGACGAATTGACATTTGTGATAAGTTGGGAACAGGCAGTTCACAGGTCAGTTCTGTTCGCTCTGCTTTGGGCCATGAAAAATGCCAGCTGAGATCTGCATCAAAATCTTCACATGGTAATTTGAAAGAGCAAAGAAGAAAAGTTCAGTCATGATTCATCAGATCAGCATGAAGTCTTCTTATCAAATAAGTGGAACATAAGCAGAACATAATGCTATCAGACTGGGCACTGCACCTTTTTAAGGTTTATACTTCAGCAGCAGACAGGTTCAAGACTCTGTTACGCTTTATACCTGAGGCTCAAATTCACACCAAGCAAAGTACATAGAAAAGAGAACTGAGAGAGTTGAAAACATTTTGACTTTAGTGGAAAATTTACCTCACGATGTGTTGCACAAGTTATGAAAGTATGTTATTGTCAAATTAGCCAAGCTATCAGTCGCACTTTGGAAGGAGTTATTTCTCCTAGTGGTTGTTAGTGGTGATAATTTATGGGTTGCTAAATGGTCCAGATACAAACAAAACTAAGCTAACTGTTTAGATACCTTCATATTTACAAACATCCATGAGAGAAATAGGAGGGACTTTCTCAGTTCTTTATTTGGTGCTGCCTCATTTCTCCTCATCACCTCTGTCCTTCTGCCTGGACTGGCTCTTCAAGGATGTCTTAATTCGTAAAATGCATCTAGAGGAGAGAAGAGCAAGGAGTGCAGAAAATTACTGAACAAGAATGCACAGGTTTATCTGTCTTTCTCGAAGAAGCATGAGACTGAGCTGGATTATACAAACGTGTTCCTTCATAAGCTGTGTTATCGAAGATGATCGCCTTGATTCCATATATGATAAGCCTTTAGTTCATAGATCCAGTTTGTATTAAAGTTTACTTTATTCCCTTCATGTTTCCTGTCCCATCCTTTTGTGTGAACTCTCCTAATGTTAAGTTCATTTATGTGTCTGCATTTCCCCATTTAGTTAATTCAATTCAATTCAATTTTATTTATATAGTGTCAAATCACAACAAACAGTCACCTCAAGGTGCTTTGTATTGTGGGTAAAGACCCTACAATAACAGAGAGAAAACCCAACAGTCAAAACGACCCCCTGTGAGCAACTATTTGGCAACAGTAGGAAGGAAAAACTCCCTTTTAACAGGAAGAAACCTCCGGCAGAACCAGGCTCAGGGAGGGGCAGTCATCTGCCGTGACCGGTTGGGGCTGAGGGGTGAGAGACAGGACAAAAGACATGCTGTGGAAGAGAGCCAGAGATTAATAATAATAATGATTAAATACGGAGTATAAACAGAGTAAATAAGGTGAATAAAAAGAAGCAGTGCATTATGGGAACCCTCCCGCAGCCTAAGCCTATAGCAGCATAACTAAGGGGTGGTTCAGGGTCACCTGATCCAGCCCTAACTATAAGCTTTATCATAAAGGAAAGTTTTAAGCCTTATCTTAAAAATAGAGAGGGCGTCTGTCTCCCGAATCCAAGCTGGGAGCTGGTTCCACAGAAGAGGGGCCTGAAAGCTGAAGGCTCTGCCTCCCATTCTACTCTTAAATATCCTAGGAACCACAAGTAAGCCAGCAGTCTGAGAGTGAAGTGCTCTATTGGGGTGTTGTGGTACTATAAGGTCTTTGAGATAAGATGGGGCCTGATTATTCAAGACCTTGTATGTGAGAAGAAGTATTTTAAATTCTATTCTAGATTTAACACTGAATAGAAGCCAATATGGGAGAGATAAGCTGTCTCTGTCTAGTCCCTGTCAGTACTCTAGCTGCAGCATTTTGAATCAGCTGAAGGCTTTTCAGGGAGCTTTTAGGACAGCCTGAAAATAATGAGTTACAATCGTCCAGTCTAGAAGTAATAAATGCATGAATTAGCTTTTCAGCATCAGTCTGAGAAAGCATGTTTCTAATTTTAGAAATATTGTGCAAATGCAAAACAGCGGTCCTACATATTTGTTTAATGTGCGCATTGAAGAATATATCCTGGTCAAAAATGACTCCAAGATTTCTCACAGTGTTACTGGAGGCCAAGGTAATGCCATCCAGAGTAAGTATCTGGTTTGACACCATGTTTCTAAGATTTGTGGGGCCAAGCACAAGAACTTTAGTTTTATCTGAATTTAGAAGCAGGAAATTAGAGGTCATCCACGCCTTTATGTCTTTAAGACATTCCTGCAATTTTACTTATTGATGTGTGTCATCTGGCTTCATTGATAGATAAAGCTGAGTATCATCTGCATAACAATGAAAATTGATGCAATGCTTTCTAATAATACTGCCTAAGGGAAGCATGTATAATGTAAATAGAATTGGTCCTAGCACAGAACCCTGTGGAACTCCATAATTAACCTTCATGTGTGAAGAAGACTCCCCATTTACACGAACAAATTGGAGTCTATTAGATAAATATGATTTAAACCACTGCAGTGCAGCACCTTTAATTCCTATGGCATGCTCTAATCTCTGTAATAAAATGTTATGGTCAACAGTATCAAAAGCTGCACTGAAGTCCAAAAGGACAAGCACAGAGATGAGTCCACTGTCAGAGGCTGTAAGAAGATCATTTGTAACCTTCACTAATGCTGTTTCTGTACTGTGATGAATTCTGAAACCTGACTGAAACTCTTCAAATAAATCGTTCCTCTGCAGATGATCAGTTAGCTGTTTTACAACTACTCTTTCAAGGATTTTGGAGAGAAAAGGAAGGTTGAAGATTGGCCTATAATGAACTAAGACAGCTGGGTTAAGTGATGGCTTTTTAAGTAGTGGTTTAATTACAGCCACCTTGAAGGCCTGTGGTACATAGCCAACTAATAAAGACAGATTAATCATTTTTAAGATTGAAGCATCAATAACTGGAAAGAAATAACTAAACAGTCCAGTAGGAATGGGATCTAATAAACATAAACATGTTGATGGTTTAGAGGAAGTAACTATTGAAGTTAACTCCAAAAGATCAACTGGAGCGAAAGAGTCTAAACAAATACCAGCAGTGCTGAAAGCAGGCGAACATGAAGATAAATCTTTGAGATGGTTATGAATAATTTTTTCTCTAATGTCTAAAATTTTATTTGTAAAGAAATCCGTGAAGTCACTATTAGTTAAAGTGAAAGGAATACTCGGCTCTACAGAGCTCTGACTTCCTGTAGTATTTTGGTAGTTACTTGTCTCTAGATTATTGTGTTTAGTTTTACTTCACCCTTCTGTTAAATTCTCTTTGATTATCTTCACCTGTGTCTCATTACTCGCCTGTGGCCTATTTCCTGATTACCCCTTTAGTGCTGTCTTCTCCTCATTCTTTGATGCAGCATCTGCTAAGTGTCCTTGTGGGTCTGTGGGCCTTAATTAAACAGCTTGCCCTTTCTTCTCTGTTTGTGTCCTATGGATCCTAGTTCCACAATGAGTAACTGGTTAACAGTCAGTTTCTCTGTGGATTTGCATAAGGCAAATTAATATGATATACCATTCCTCAGTGATCAGGGGCTAGTGATTAGGATGTGAAAAATTTCTTAAATTCTTTCAGAATGAATTGCAGAGCATGGTGAGCAATCTCCACAAAGTTCTTGTTTCTTAAGCTGAAATGCAATGTGAATATACAGTACATTAGAGATGAAGAGTCACTTTTTCAAGTACTGAACTGTTTTCTTCAGTAATTATAGTCAAAATGAAACACACCTGACTTCTGACCAGCAGAGTTTGGCTGAATATTTGACCATGTGCACATCTGTATCTTTTTTTAAAATTTGGACTGTGACTACAATATGGAAAAAGGAACACTGATTAAAAGGATTAGTAGAACTTGAATATTTAACATTTCACCCTTTGAGACAATCAAATAAGAAAGCGGCAGTGGTTGTAAATCTGTCTACTGTGACTGCATGGGGAGAAAGGCTGCATTACAGGTTTCCTCCCTTCCTTCCCCCCTTTGCCTTTTGCTCCTGTTTTACATTGGCAGGGGTTTGTAGAAGGCAGTAAACATGGACAGAAGGGCTGAATCAATACCTCATGAGATGGTGGTGCTCCTTTCTTTTAGCTGTGCGCTACACCATCAGCCCTCCATACCCCTCCTCATCTCATTATTCCCCTACAGTCCCCCCAAAGTGAAGTGGGAATTATGCATTGATTTCTCCTCTGTGTGGTGAAAACACATCATGGCTGAGCTACACTGAACTCTGTTGTGTGGTGTATTGTAGAAATCGCTGACTGCTGCTTAAACACATCTGACAGATTCCATTTAATATCTTCATACCATATCGGACAAAATAATTGTTTAATCAGTAACCTGTGGAGCTTTTATAAGCAATCAAACTGTTTTTTGGCACCTTTGCCTCTTAGATAGTTGTGATCCATGGAAATAAAGCCAAGAAAGCAGTGTGCTGTGAGTTGTGTGCATTTTTTTGCTAATACTGACCTGTGACCCTAGCATCAGGCTCGGGGATGCAGTCAAGCATATAGATAAGAACCTGTATGCCCTTGAGTGTGGTTTCTGTTGTTTATGTGGAGCATTGTTGTGTTTTTTCAGCACCTGAAGGGGAGGTCATTTGTCTCTGAATGTGAGCCACACTTCGGGCCACCGTGTCCTGCATATGCACACACACACACACACGCACACACCCCTTTATTTTTTTTTCCTTTTCCCAGTGTGTGCAACAAGAGAGGCAGGAGGCTTGGGTGCGGATGTTGTGATTGAGAGCGCAGAGGGAGGGGGTGGCAGGATATTGTAGTGGTGTTGAGTGATTCCAACCCCTCAACCGGGCTCTCTTTGTTGTTTCAGGTTTTTATGGTTGTGTTGACGTAATGGAGAAAAGGGGGAGGAGACACAAAAGTGTGGAGTGCTTATTGTATATACACTGTGTCAGCAGAATACAAGGAGAGAACAAGAGTTTCAGTTGCTCCAATGTAACAATTGTTCTTTTCTATTGTCAAAGAGAAAATGGCTTAATGAATCTTCAGAGATGCTTCCAGCCTGCCCAGTCCTGCATAGATTAAGTTTTTTATAGAATGCTCCTTTTTGCTGCAGTGAAATGTAGTAAGAACAGGACTCCCCTGCCTGCAGGCTGCTGTATCGATTAGTTGTCTACTTTAGCTGTGTGTGCTGCAAACTCTGAGACTGTAGCAAAAAAATCAGTCAATCCTCTCACAAGGAAAAAGCTAAATTTAGTCCATGTGCTGTCAAAATTTATTGTTTACGTGAATCAAATTGGACTTCTCTTAAGTCAGAATTTAATGCATCACTGACTGCGGTTGTTCAGCCTTGGTTTTTGTCTAGACAGAGCTATTGAGTTTCAACTACAGTATATTCTTATTCCATGCTTCTCATCCCAGCATGCCAGATAAATAGAATCCTTTTATCTAGATGACTGGAGGCCATTTTATCCACAAAGGGCGCTTGGAAATGCGCATGATCCTGCCTATCCTCTGCCTTGTCACTATTCTCACACAGAGAGGCATGCATGGGCACTTGCACACCCAAACATGTGCTTGTGATGAGTGTGCCACACAGAATAGGGTCAGAGATGTCTTTGTCACGTCGACCCTATTAGAGGATGTATAGAGTTAGACTTTTCATAGTTAACCTATTTAATTAACCCCAATCACGATAACAGTGGTGATGGCATCAAGTAAGGTTATGAAACTAAAAGAGGAAGGACGTATATAATACAGCACTGTTTGGTGTGCTATGCCAGGGTTAAAGAAAATTCTGAATATGGGCATAATAACCTTAATGTGATTAAGTCTTTTTTTACATGATTTGCACATAAAATGATTTTTATTGACAGTTAATCTCAAATATTTTTAGTTTGACTCCAAACTTTTTGTCCAAACACTGATCAGTTATTAATCATAATAAGTCATTTTGGTAAGAAAAACATTATATGCAAAATATAGATAAAAGAACCTATAATAAACAGTGGATAGTATACTTAAGGCTTTCATGTGCCTGAATATATATATATTTTTTAGTACCTTTTGCAAGGTCAACACATTTGGCATGGTCCTGTGGCTGCACAAAAGCACAGAGTCATCCCGAGGCTCCATCCATCAATACCAAGAGGGTCACTGTGTACAGGCTAGCTTCCCCATTGTGGTCTGTATTTATCTGACTTGGCTGAGTCCTCTTCATCAGGAGAGATTGAGTACAGAGAGGGGAGACTGTTTTATCGGATGAAGCTGCTCTTTGTGTCTCTCTCTGTTTCGTGCCTCTGGCTCCTTGTCTGGGTGTGTCTACAGGACCTAATACAGATTATCAATCAGCCTTTGAGCTTTGAGTCACTTTATTTTTCTTAACACATTCCCCCACACTCACCGTTTAGGTGTTGTAGTTATTGTTGCTTAGGTTTCAGTTTTTTGTTTGTTTTTTTTACACCACCTGGCAAAAAAGGCATAAAGGACAGTACCATGGAGGGAGACAATGCATAAAGAAAGAAGACACAGACTGCTGGTTTCCACGCGTCCTATACTAGAGGTCTTCTTTGCCTGACTACTTAAGAAAATGGTGCCTGCATGTGTGTGTGTGGGAGGGGGTCATTTGGGATGATTATAATGAAAGGAAAAGCACTTAAAGACTTTAGCACATAAATGGCAAACTTATTAAAAGCAGAAAGGATTATCAAAAAGCTAAATTAAATAACATTAAAACTGGCCACTTTTTACTATAATGGTCGTTTCAAGGGACTGTAGTCACAGAAATCTTTAACTTTACCCTATTTTTTTTTTGCTAATCTATTGTTCATAAACCTCTCAGACCACTGTGTTCATTAGGTTGTATGCCGAGGGAGAGGATTTGTTTGGATTACCTTACAGCACATTCACTTAGTCACAGTTACATACCTGCATGCACAATATATTCACCTTCAGATACACAACTATCCAATCTGGGCTGCAGAGTCTCTGCACATTATTTGGCTTCAGCACACATTCCACATAAGTCACTGACATTAAATGTTACTGTTGTTATTACTTGTGCAGACTACTATGAGGACAAGCCTTATTTGCAGTCATAATCCCTGGACTATTCCAGAAATATACTTCTTTTATTTTTTCCATTTTTGGCCACAGCGGCTTGTGTCCACAGTAGAGAGACAGGAAATAGGGGAAAGACACGGGGAAGGACACACGGGCAGGCTGGCAACAGGCCAGGACTCGAGCCTGCACCGCCTGCACCACAACATGGCATATGTGTGTTGTGGTTGGCTTCACGACTGAGCCACCGGGGCCCCCTAGAAATATACTTTAATAAAAATTTTTTGTACAAACTGTATATAAAAGATGGATGTAGCCATGTGACGTCACGCATTGGTGCAGTATGTGAACCAGCATTTTGAAGTCTTAACCTTACCTTTACAACCAGCACCATCTTGGTGTTTTGAAGTGAAATGTGACTTTGTTTAGACAAGAGAGTAAAGTGCTAAATTATCAGCTAAAGGTAGCTTGCATGGTTTAATCAAAGTCTGCACCCACCATATGATAAATGGACTGTTTCTTATATAGTGCTTTTTTACTCTTCTTTGAGCATTTGAAGTGCTTTATACAACATGCCTCATTCACTCTCCAATAGATGCATCAGAGAGCAACTTGGGGTTCAGTATCTTGCCCAGGGATACCTTGGCTGGCAGACTGGAGCAGCCGGGGATCAAACCACCACCCTTCCAGCTAGATGACCTGCTCTAACTCCTGAGCTACAGTCACCCTAATATAGCACCTGGTATTCCCAGGCGGCCTCCCATCCAAGTACTAACCAGGCCCAACCCTGCCTAGCTTCTGAGATAAGACGAGATTTGGTGTGCTCAGGGTGGTATGGCTATAAGCAGTGCAAAAAGTTGTATACAGTATAGCTACCATGGCATCACCTACTGGTTAATAAAGTCCTGTTAAGAAACCAAAGACACTGCACATATATAGACTTTCTGACTCTAATGAAGACAATAATATATAAAATGAACCAAGGTTTATTTCTCAGTTAACCTACACATTTTTCAGCAACAAGACTTAAACTGAGTTGAAGACATAGACTGTATAGTTGCAGCGTCTTAGTCTGGAAAGTGAAGATAATGCTCTTTAAGCCTGCGTTCTTACTGATGACCAGCTTGGGGCACCAAAAAAAAGTCTGACTGTATAGAACTCTGTAAGAACACGACCCTACTGCTCACTCAGTCCACAGCCTCAGTAGAGACTTGTCAGATGAGTTGATGGTCTCAGTCACAAATTTCAATTCTAATTGAATACATTATATTAACTTTGTAAAATACAGGGACAATAAAAGTCAAAATAGACAGTAAAGTAGGCCTGCCTAAAGTACACCTTCCTCTGTGACTTATACATCACAATCATTTGAGCATGTAATGTTCCTTACTTTCTCAGACTTATACACCCCTCAATCATCATGTCCAGTTTCAAAAGATCAAGATAGCATGGTCAAAATGCTCAGGTTGAGGCTTCAAGGTGGGACTTCACTAGCCAGTAGGTGATGTCACAGTGGATATGTTCAACTTTTATGGAGAGACTATTGGTGAATCCTTGCAGACAGCTCCACCATAGTTGGCACCCCATAGTCATCCCCATCTCTAATGATAATTAGCTTAGACCTACATAATATTTAAACAGATAAATTCCTCTATTTGTTAGCCTTCGACAGATTGGTGACCTGTCCAGGGTGTACCCTGTCCACGGCTGTCCACAAATGATTATTCAGGGAACTGCAGTTTTAGGTACTTGGCTCATTTTTTCAGTCCAATAAGATGCAGCCTCCACAGGATTGCTGATTTTTTTTTTTTCTTTAAGAAAGATTTGCTGAAAATCCTCTTTATTTCTTGCTTTTGTCTGTGTTTGGACATTCAAGGGGTACTCTCCATTAAAGCCTCCTCTTCTCATTCTCATTCACTACTTTCTTTATTTTCCATCTCCATTCCATATTGTTCCACCTTTGTGAAAGGCAGCAATGAAGAGTGACTAAGTGTATGTACGAGTTGTCCTGTAGCCATGTGTGTTTTTGAATATGTATTTGTATGGTGGAATGGCTTGAAGGTTCCGCTCTGTGTTTTTGTGGTCGACTAGCTCATGATCTCCTGGAGGGCACATTACCGAGCAAAGAATGACACAGTTTAAGCTGGTACAGTCTGTGCAGTTTGGTAGTGCTAGTGGATTTTCTTTTTGTCAACTTACACTGGTCACTGCTTCCTATTTAAGTGCAAATCACAGATTCCTGGGTGATATAATGGTCTGTTTCCAGAGCAGTGATGGCATGTAGGCCGCTGTTTAATTTCACCCTGGTTCAATATGGTGATCTTAAATCTGGAGAAAGGAGAAAATCAGGATGTATTTTAAGAGAAAGGATAGCAAATAAAAAACTCATTTGGGATCTGACAGACAAATCTAATGCACAGCTGCCTCTCTAACATTGCAGTGTCTATTCAGTCAGGTTCAAACTGAGCATGAATAAGTGATAGGCATTCTGGAAAATTATCTAACCATCTTTCTTATCAGGAGCAGACTTGGGCCAAATTTAATCTCTCAAACAAGCCACGTTGTTTTAACAAGACACGGCTTGTTCCCTTGGCAAAACTCTCGGTTACACACAGTGTGTTCTCTGGTCATTATGTTGGTGAGCAAGCAGCAGATGTGACATTATTGTGGATTTCTGGCATTGATTTTCCACTTTAAAGCACACGAAAGCGTTTTTCAGCTGTTATCCTACATTATAGATGTTTTTATTCCTCGGTTGTCAGTATAATAGCATATTGTCATAAGAAGAATAATAGGCTTTACTGCACTAAATAGCATTTTGGTAAGGAGGAACAGTAAGCAGGGCTGTTTACCCTCATTACTCTCTATAAAACATTCATTTCATGCTAGCTTGGTGTTTGTGGAGACTGTAATTCATGGACAGAGGAGCTCTCTCTAGGGAAATTTAACAGGTTCTATAGAGCATGCATGTGCACTCTACAATACAGTTATAACCTATAAACATCCCCATTGATTTAGTAGAGTATCCCTGATGACCTAAAGCACAGAAACATACAGTTGAAGTAGAATGTTTGCACTGTAGATTCTAATTTTGTGCATTGATAGTTCTAAAAAAAAAAAAAGGATTTAAAATATGTTTCATCTTCTGTTTTATTTGTGTCTTTCAGTCTGGCTGACCTCCATTCCTGCTTGGCTATGATTACACACTTTCCCCTTACTTGTGGAAATGTGCTTGTGTGTTTGACAGATCTCTTGACTTGGCACTTTTCCTTGTTACCTCGAAACCAACAAGGACATGTCTCTGTCCTTGTTAAAGGACAAAATATGGCAGAGCAGTGCTTCCCACAAACACTCTTCAGTGGTTCTAAAGTGTGTGTTTACAATATTCAACATATTAAACTGAAAATATTACATTTGGTTTCATGTTAGACTAAGCATAAATGTTACTTATCAGAAGAAGAATGCTATCTGTGGCCCTGAGGTCAGTATTGTTAGTTTTGAAAGAAAAAACCTTGATGATATTACTTCTTAGTCATCTAAGTGATTTTAACTGGTCCTTGAAACATCAGAATGAATATTTAGGTTTGAACGACATTATAGAATAAAAGTGAGGCTTTCTCAGTCTCAGCTGTTCATCCGATCTTGCAATTTTACATTTTATTGATGTCAACACTAACTAACTTAAGTATTCCTTAAAGACAGCTGATTATATAGAAGAACTGTACTGCTAAAACTGAATTCCCAGATAACTAAGTATTAAATAAAGACAGGAACACTGAATTGTAAGTTTGCAAAATAATGTAAAAATTATTAACTGAATATAAACAACAATGGGCATATTTTCTTGATCTGTTTTAGTTGAAATAAAAATGTATATTTCACAGAAACACAATCGTTGGGGTAGAAAGAAAACTTGTGTATAGCAGTCAAACACAGTGTTTGTCCAAAGGAGCGAGTGAGTCAGCTCTACATCTTGCGTATTTGTCTTATTTACTTACTGCCAGCTTATGTGTGTGTATGAGGTCTTGTGGTGACTGAAGGATGAGACATCGCACGCTGCTTTTGATTTATGTCATTTCCATTTGGGATGTTCTTGTGCTTTTGTGATTTCTGGTGAAATTCCAGCCTCTTGTTTTGATTATTCTGGAAGTAGTGTGGTGGAAGGATTTTTTTTTTAATTGAATGAATTATTTGGCATTCTCTCAAACACTTGTAACAGGGAAAAAGTGGATGAACTAAAAATAAAATAAAATCACCCAGGCATCAGCTGCGATGCTCTGTTATACAGGTGCACATGTTGCACAGTGCTCTGTCTCTCCTCTTCCTTTGTCTGTCTACAGTATCAGTCCCACACACACACACAGACACACACACACACATATATGCAGTAGTCATGACGCTGACAGCTGCATGGTAGTGGATGTGCTGCATGTCTCTCTCCATGGTACTGAAATCCCTGATGTGACTGCCTGGGCCAACCATCTGGCCAAAACACAACATTGCGTGTATATGTCTGTTTGTGTGTGTATATTACTCATAAGAATTTTGCTTCTTCACTAATGTTTTCATTTCTGCTTACGCGTAACTGAGAGAGACATAAGGGTGTCACACTCATGATTAAAATGTTAGATGATCTAGTTAAAAATATGTGTTAATTAGAATTAAGGACATAAATAAATCATACTATTTGGTTAATGGTTGTTACTCTTGCCTCTGTCCATATTTTTGCACGTTTCTAACATGTTCATTTAGCTCCAGGCTTTGCTCTTTGACTTTGAAAATGTAATCAAGTGTATATCCCGTGCCAGTTTTACGGTACATTACTATCTATAATTAAGTATTGTCTGTACGACAGATTAACCCTGCTGTTAATGATGAAAGTTTTCTTAAGATTAATTGCTGCTGCAGCAATAGTTCAGGCCTGTAACCTCCTGGGTGTAAAAATAGATTCCTGCTGTATGTACACACTCAAAAATGCATGATCACACACCCAGAGGCCCTCCCCTGACTCCTCATTAGGGACTCCAACAGACAGGGAAGGATTTTAGGGTTGCACAAACTGCTGCAGTGGTGGGGTTTATTCCGTCTGCAAGCTTCTCCTTATATGGCCCCAGGGTTGAATATCTATAGAACCCATTGTCTGGGCTTTGACCACTGAGACACATACGAGTGTGGCGCTTCAACACTCATTATGTGGTTTTCAGTATTAAGATCCAAACTGGCTGCCTATGAGTGACTCCATATTAATGCCATCCTGAGGAAATGTTATTAAACTTTAATCCTCTCTACTGTTTTTCATGTGTTTGGTTGCCAATTGGGACACAAACAGGGGCACTGTGAATCCATCACTTTATTCATATGGCATGCAATATTGACAGTTGTGTTCATGTAATTAGCATAAAAAAAATCAGTCCTGTCACAATATTTTTTAGCTCACCAGAAGCTACACTGCCTGGCCAAAAAAAAAGTCGCCACCAAAAAAAAGTCACACACTAATATTTTGTTGGACCGCCTTTAGCTTTGATTACGGCATGCATTCGCTGTGGCATTGTTTCGATAAGCTTCTGCAATGTCACAAGATTTATTTCCATCCAGTGTTGCATTAATTTTTCACCAAGATTTTGCAGTGATGATGGCAGATTCTGACCACTGTGCAAAGCCTTCTCCAACACATCCCAAAGATTCTCAATGGGGTTAAGGTCTGGACTCTGTGGTGGCCAATCCATGTGTGAAAATGATGTCTCATGCTCCCAGAACCACTCTTTCACAATTTGAGCCTGATGAATCCTGGCATTGTCATCTTGGAATATGCCCGTGCCATCAAGGAAGAAAAAATCCATTGATGGAATAACCTGGTCATTCAGTATATTCAGGTAGTCAGCTGACCTTATTCTTTGAGCACATAATGTTGCTGAACCTAGACCTGACCAACTGCAGCAACCCCAGATCATAGCACTGCCCCCACAGGCTTGTACAGTAGGCACTAGGCATGATGGGTGCATCACTTCACCTGCCTCTCTTCTTACCCTGATGCACCCATCACTCTGGAACAGGGTAAATCTGGACTCATCAGACCACAGGACCTTCTTCCATTGCTCCACAGTCCAATCTTTATGCTCCCTAGCAAATTGAAGCCTTTTTTTCCGGTTAGCCTCACTGATTAGTGGTTTTCTTAAGGCTACACAGCTGTTAAGTCCCAATCCCTTGAGTTCCCTTCACATTGTGCGTGTGGAAATGTTCTTACTTTCACTATTAAACATAGCCCTGGGTGCTACTGTTGTTTTTCTTCGATTTGATTTCACCAAACGATTAAGTGATCGCCGATCACAATCATTCTGGATTTTTTTCCTGCCACATCTTTTCCTCGAAGACGATGGGTCCCCACTATCCTTCCAGTTTTTAATAATGCATTGGACAGTTCTTAACCCAATTTTAGTAGTTTCTGCAATCTCATTAGATGTTTTCTCTGCTTGATGCATGCCAATGATTTGACCCTTCTCAAACAGACTGACATCTTTTCCAGGACCACACAATGTGTCTTTCGACATGGTTGTTTAAGAAATGAGAAGCAACTCATTGCACCAGTTGGGGTTAAATAACTTGTTGCCAGCTGAAAGATAATCGCCCATGCAGTAATTATCCAATAGGAGGCTCGTACCTATTTGCTTAGTTAAATCCAGGTGGCGACTTTTTTTTTGGCCAGGCAATGTATATGGTACACCAGCAGCAGGAGGGTTTCAGCACACTGTTCTCTTTTATGTGCAAACATTAAGCCAGGGCAATCAATGTCATTCACTGCAGTTACCTTTGAGGGAAGGAGTAGTACGCAGATGGAGGGAGAGGACTTGCAGGAGCTCAGCTCATCCTATAAAGGAGGTCTGTTATAAAACCATCTGGCTTTCATTGCACATCCAAGACCCACTGATTCTCTGTGGATGAGGAGCTGCTGAATCAAATGGCCAGTCTGTCTGACCTGTTTATCAGTAGGGAAAAACCTAATAAAAAAACTAAATGTTTCAGTTGGGGGAGTGAAGAGTATTAAAAGTCTGCAGGTAAATTTACAAAAAATGAACAATGTTTCTGAAACTGATCATGTTTTACTTTAGGACAGTGTGGAATCATTTATAGAGGAGAGTGTTAAAACTCTCCCTTTACTAGAGGGCAACACTTGGCAGGGAGTCTTTGATCCAATTGTGCAAGATGTAGTTTCAAGCAATTAAAAGGAGCTTCTCAAGAAGTTTGTAATGTGATGAAGGGAGATGCAATTTTCTTAATGAAAGGCCTCAAAGGAAAATGCCAGATCCTCTTTTCTTCAAATCTTTTTCTGAAAAATCCCACTAATTTCCTCATAAATAAATGCTGTGATAAAGGGTTTTGTAGAAAATGTGGCCCAGACAAGGGGCCAGATTTTCACTTTCTCTCCTGTAGGGCCCAGCTGTTGCTGTGAGGCCTGCTCCAAGATTGCCAGCCTCTCATCCAAGGCAAGAATACAAGCTCATTCAGTCACACTGTGCCTAGAATTAATCAGCTGTTTTGTTCCAGAGGCCCTTCCTCTTAATCATTCACTACAATCACAGTGTGACTCCCTGGAGACAGAGAGGGGGCACCAGGGAGAGTGTACAAGGGAGTGTGACGAGAGAGTGAGAGAATAAAGAGATGCATAAAGAGGGGAAATGATAAAAAAATATATAATATAGCTTTTTTGTTGTTGTTGCATGTGTTGCATGAGTGTTTTTTAATCATTACAAAGAAAATCCTTGAGTGCATTTTTTCTGGTTGAATGGCTAAATGTTTTATGTATTTACAGACATTTTACCAGACTGATTATTGCTGGCACTTATTCATATGCTAACTGCTACATTTGTAATTCAAAGACATAATAAAAGGGTCTGTTGAATTTGCATTAACATGCCCTGTGAGGAAATCAGCATGAATGAATATTTCTCTATTTACCAGTTTTATAGCTTGTAGATGAAAAGTGAGCTTGTACTGACAGATGGGAAAAATGTGTCTGTTGACCATAACTGCAGTTATGGCAGGATAATGTTGACAGTAACTGACAATATACCATTTAACCGACCTTTATCTTTGCCCTTCTGGTTAATAATGAATAATAATGGATAATAAATATCCAGAAAGAGAGAAAGAGGTGGTCCATAAACAAAATTCTATAGCCTCAACACAGCAGTAGGTGAATTACTTAGCTCATTAGCAGCAAGTCAATAGAAAAATGAAAATGTCTTCTGTGGTGGGAAGGAAAGAGCTGCACAGTAGACTTATGCCTTTCCAAAATAATAGATATGTGCGCCTAATAAATGATTCATGGCAAACAGAAAATGTTATGATGAGGTGGGATTGGGAAGCCTACATTATTAATACATCTAGTTCAAAATAAATGGCTTCTTTATTATTTAAGTTGCACGGTCAATTTAAAGAGTTCAATAACTATACACAGTGTAGACAACACTGTATTGTCTATAGTTTCTTGTGGCAAATGCAAGCCATAGAATATATACGATGCAGTATTGATCCATTTCCTCTCACTTGCACTGCAGGCACCAAAATCATTTCTCTTGATGATATGTGGCAAAAGTGAGAGTATTTATTGAACCACTACAGCAGTTGCTGTATAGATGTCAAAGAGTGTTCAGTTACCAGTCATGAAATTCAGTATATATTCAGGAAACTTTGACAGAGAACACTTAGACTTATTTCAACACTTTGACCGAGTAGGCCCGCTATGGTTGGCATGTTTTTTTTCTGTTGATGCCTGCTTTGATTTTATCATGGCAAGTCAGCTCTCAGTGCCGTGAAAACCTGTGTCAGGAAAATGGGAACACTGTGTCTATTGATCACAGTGAAACATCACCCATATTGACAGACAGCAGGTATCCTTAAGGGACACCCCCTGCAAGTGTGCTGTCAGTGGTCAAAAGTGCAGTGGGACTCTTGTCAAGCGCACACAGCTGAGAAGGATGTGTAAGATTTCCATGGCAGTGGGTGCTAATCCCTTCCATCACATGGATTAGGATGTTGATGCTATTTGACAGGATTTGGATCAGTGTGATTTTAATTTTGACTTTACAGAAATACTGGTTCCCCCTTCTTATGACCATCCCTCCCTCCCACCCTTTTTGACCTCTTCAGGCATTTGGCCAGGCTTACACCAACCAGCGGAAGGTGGCAGAGGATGGGGAGACCAATGAGGAGACACTGCTGCAGGAGTCAGCCTCCAAGGAGGCGTACTATATGGGCCGTCTGTTGGAGCTGCAGACGGAGGTGACGCTTAGCCGTTCTGTTGCATCCAACGCCCAGGCAGAGAATGAGCGGCTCAACGCACTCGTACAGGAGCTACGGGAGGTGGGTTTGTCAGCACACAGAGAGCATGCAGAGGAAATATTACCTCCTAAATAAAGAAAATACAGGAAATTAGATCTGCGGTGTATGTGAGTAAACAGCATATCATTTGGAAATATAATTATTCTAATAATGTCATTAGTATTTCAGTACCAGCACCTAAAATTCTCTCACAAATTCTCTCAGATGTCAAATTAGTTGAGTTTAACAAAAAAAAAACTTGTTTTGAAACTTGAATGATGAATTCACTTGAATTTGGTTTTCAAAAAAATAAAAAAAATAGTAGCCCCTGGCTGAGCTAAATACAGTAAGAGTTTTGAAAAAATGTGAAGTATAACTATAAGTAAAGTTAAGTTATAGTTAATATTAGTTATTGACATTTTTTATTTAAAGGTGACTGTTTTCCATAATCTGATTAGTGTTTTCAGTTCTACATTAACATGAAACCTGTGTTTATCAGAGGTCAAGAGGTCATTGTGACAGACAGAAAGGGGTCAAACCTCACACAGAATGCAAAACAGTATGCACATGCATGTGTGCACAGTGTATATTTATACAAGAATATATGTCTGTAACCACTGTGTTGGGCAGTACACAAGTTCGACCTGGGGTCAGACACTGCGGCCACGACCCCATTGTGGGGGGCAAATCCAGTGCTAAGCTGGGATATAAAGTGAAATGCCCTGAGCTCGGCACATGTGTAGGGCCAGAGTACCAGCTCTACACTCACAGGACTCGCACTCTCATTCACTAATTTGATACTGTGAGGTTCACTCATTCTTTGGATGTGTAATAGTCTGAGGTCAGAGTTCGCAACAGGTCCACAAGTCAAGAAAGTCACATTGATGGAGCATATGGAACAAAATCAACATCTCAATTGTATCTACCTGATTAACCTAGTTAGTATATATGAAGTTGTTTCTATGCACAAATGCCACCTGTTTCAGTCACGAGTATTTCTCTTTGATAGTGTACTTATGAAGTGCCTTCTGTTATTCTTTGAAATCCTCATTTGCACATGTGATGCCAATTAATGAGGATTCCTTTCATCATGAGAGGCAGGTGTCGTACTGACGCTGAGGGCTTCAATTAGCACAGACCAAATCTAATTAAAAGTTTTTTTGTTTTTGCTTTTTGCTTGTTTGTCTTTGCAGACTTCAAGCAACCTGTCAGGAACCCTACTAACATTTAGTTAGCTTAGCTAGATGTCAGTTTTTAGATAGCCAGATGGGTTGAAATCACTGAGTAACAGTTGTTGACATGAGGGTAAAGTAGGTCTGTTTTCTTATATAATACATTTTAATGTCGAAAGAACGAGGCTTAGGCCAAAACTTTAAAGTTTTAAACATTTTGTATTCATTCACTAATACCACTGAAGCAGTGATGGCAGGGATGAATGAACACAACATGGCTGGGCCCCTGTTGTGGTTACCATTGTATGATGACTCTAACAAAGCTTTTAACAGCCGCACTATGTGCTGTGAACTCCAGGTCAGAGGTTTGGCTGGCCAGCTCCTGTAGCAGGCACAGTGCCAGTGTTGTGTGCCGCCCTGTCCCTGACCATGGTGGCTGGAGGCTCTGATTGGCGCCAGTCATAATTGGCCTCTAATGCTGTGTGCTTGCATGCCCTGCTAAGTATGCAATTTGACAACATGTAATACAGGAAAGGTCATTCATAGATCAACCAGAAATGTGTTTTGTGTTTTGGTATGGTGTTTTTTTGTTGTTGTTGTTATATATAAAGTGTAAGTGTTTTTTTGTTGTTGTTTTCTAAATAAAATGGTAAAAGTGTTTTCAATGCATTTGCAAAAGCAGCCCAATTGTGCTTCTGTGGGATTACAGGTTTACACCATTAGCTTTTACATTATGGGAGCTCCTGTCAGCCACTGCACAAATCAGGAGGTTCAATATGCAACAGTGGTCTTCAGTTTCAGGATTTTTGCCACTTCTAAAAGTAGCATCATATTCACTGCCAATATGTGTAACCACCCACTCCTGACACTGTCTCTGGGTCAGCACTTCTGCCATATGTACAGAGAACTGCAGGGGAGCTGCAGGCAGCTCTGCAGCAAAAGGAGTATGCACATGCACAAACACACTGTAAATGCTTCATTATTTTGTAGTCTATACTACATAGGAGCCCTCTGTCCACTAGTTGCATTGAGCTGTATGCAGCTGTACAGCTGTGTGTCAGAATTAGAAAATCATTCTTATTCTACTTTTCATTTCTGTTTTGACATAAATATACCATCTAGTTATTTTTGGGGGGAAGACTGTCACTAATACAGTTTAAAGGACTGATGTTATGGACCCTGGGTTTTTGTGTCTGAGTTTGGCGTTAATTTTTTTTTTTTATTCTTGTGCTGTAATGTTTGGAGGTTTGTATTTTTCTTATTACAGTTGGCTGGCTTCTTTATGGTTTTAGTCTCCGTGTCTAGCTCTGGTCCTGGTCATGGTTATAGTTTTGTTTTAATTTAATTCCCTGAGTTTCTGTTCATTACTGCCTCCCCTGTGTCTGTGTGTTGTTTGGTCTCTGTCTCACTGTTATGTTATGTCCTGTTTTATTTTGGTATTCTTTTGTCCTTTGTTTCTTGCATTTAGTTTTACTTCCTTTATCTCGTTATCCTTTGATTGAGTGCACCTGTATGTTTTTACCCATGTGTTCCTCATTCCCCTAATCAGGTCTTTGTGTATATATAGCCTCAGTCCCCCCTTTGTGCTTGTTGTCCCCTGGTGCGCTCTGTCTGCCCATATTTTTCTTAAATGTAACTTTGTTGTTTTCTTTTATGGACTCTGAGATTTTTAGATGTTGAAATCAACTAAATAACTGTTTCCTTTGTGTTTGCATGTGTCTGCCTTAAGAGTCTGATTCTGGGTCCTAACTCATGCAAAACATGACAACTGAGACCAATAAAATGTTTATTTTACCACTCTGATATCACCACTTTCCCAAGATAAAAATAACATGTTTAGGTTCATAGGGTTTTTTGGGTTTTGTTTTTTCCTTCTTTTTTTTTTAAAAGCAATGTCATGTCATGTCTACATGCATCAGCATAATGAGCCTGTGCATGTCATTCAGTTTTTAGCTGATGGGCCTGTATTTGATATTGACTACGTTTACATGGGCACCACTTTGCCTGTTAGGTTTTAAGCCTCTTCAGCATATTGCATTTACATGAAAGCTATTCTGGTTACTGGTTACTGATCACAGCATGCGGTTTGCATAGGCATCTGTGATGTTATAAGAAAGGTAATGTTACATTCTAGTAACCGTCATCTAAAATTAATTTGCCATAGCTATTAAAAATTAGGCCACTTTGGCTTATAGTAGCTTAAAAATATAAAATGCCAACACTGCATTGCAGATTCATGTTATCCACTTTTTTGCTATCAATTAGAGGCAAGAGCGACAGGAAATATTAAACATGTCCTGTACTTTGACTGGCTCCTTCAGTGTCACCGCTGTTTTTCCTGCTCCAGAGTAACGAGATGCTCGAGCTACAGCGGAGCAGAATGAGGGAGGAGATCAAGGAGTACAAGTTCAGAGAGACCCGGCTGCTTCAAGACTATACAGAGCTGGAGGAGGAGAACATCACACTTCAGAAACTGGTGTCTACACTCAAGCAGAGCCAGGTTAGTGCAAGGATCAACAGTTTGTACACTAATAGCTTTTGATTTTGTGTGTCATTCTCATGTAGGGTTTCACTCACTCACTAACTGTATTTCTCAAGTGTACCACATGTAAGCAAAATGACCTCCTAAAGATCTGTCATCACTTTGAATGACGCATCAGAAATCAGTGACTCAATCGATTTAAATGACTCACACTCTCAGTGATCTCACCGGCGTAATCATCAACCTTTATTTCCCATAGAGTGTTAAAGTGTTTCCTGTACAGGAACTCAAGGTCGTGTAGTATCTATATTGGAACTAGACACAAGGTTAGATGAACTGTCATAGTCTTAACATATAAACTGAAAAGGAGTGTTTTATCAGCCTGGCTACAAGCTATCACCAGTATTACTGACTGTACCGAATACACACACACACAGGAGTGCCACTGGGTGAGAGTGTGTCCGGTGGCTCTGTGCCAAACTTGAAAAAACAGATATTTTTTACACTCTGAAATTGTTTAAATAAAATAAATAATTTTACTGTTACTACATGCCCTTTCTGTTTCCCTCAGGTGGAATATGAGGGACTGAAACATGAAATTAAGGTGCTGGAAGAGGAGACTGTCCTTCTGAACAGTCAGCTGGACGATGCATTGCGCTTAAAGGAAATCTCTGAGGGTCAGTTAGAAGAAGCTCTGGATGCCCTCAAGACTGAGCGCGAGCAGAAGAACAATCTGAGGAAAGAACTAGCCCATCACATCAGCCTGAGCGACAGTGTCTACGGAGCAGGGGCCCACCTGGCGCTAACCGTCACTGGAGTTGAGGGCCTCAAGTTCCCCGAGGAGACCAACGGAACGAACGGCGGCACCATCCCTGCTGCTAATGGCAACAATGAGGACAACAACCGCTGCAACGGTCACTTTCACGCAGGCTCAGGGATAGCTAAGATGAACGGGGACTACAGGCCCGGCCGGAAAGGAGACGGCCTTCACCCTGTGCCGGATCTGTTCAGCGAGCTTAACCTGTCAGAGATGCAGAAGCTTAAACAGCAGCTGCTGCAGGTGGGTCGTGAAAGAAATTTGAAAATTTGATGGAGAATCAAAGTCCCACATAATGAGCCCAGAGCCCAGTCAGAAATCAGAAAATCGTTCGTACTCTTTGGGTCATTGAGTCTTCAATTTCAAGGACACTGTGACGTAATTTGAACGTCACAGAGGGTTTAAATAACAATGTGCTGTTGAGGGGCAAAATCAGCTACAAAGAGCAGATTATAACACTGCCATATTGATTTCCTTTGCCACAGTATATTTCAGTTTTTAGAGTGAAGACTAATGGAGTCTGAAAGCAGTCTTGTGTACAGTTATCGACTGGGAAAAGCAAGAATGCAAAATGGCAAGGTAATGGCCATTTTGCAACAAAATGAAACCAGGAAAAATACTCCAGAAACATTCAGCCTTTAATAAATACAAAATTTTTTAATGAGATTGTTGTATCAAATAGAACACATTACGAAATCCATAATGATGACATTCCTTTAAGGTTATTGTAATTTTATCCCTCTATTGACATTAGACATAGATGAGAAGTGGAGAAACACTAGAGGGATGACATCACAAATGTTCAGACTCAAATCAGGGCCCCAGTGCTCAGGGCCTTTGCAATCATCTGGTGAGTGCTTCTTATGAAGCATGGTAATGCACATGCAGTGTCTGTATCATGCATTATATATTATGTATGCTTCCACACATGCTAAGGAGGAAGCAGCATTCAGTAAGCAATGATGCAGCTGCAAGACAGCCGGACCAGTTCTGCTTTAGGCAGCAGACTTCTCCTAACAGTGAAAGAAAATGCTGTGGATTGCACACTTATGTTTACACTATTAGTTCCAGCTTTACACCATGATAAGCTACTGCTATTGTATAAAAAAGAATGTGTAAATACAAATTGTATATAGTATAGAACATGAAGGTGTAGCTTTCTCTTACACCCGCTTGAGTGCAACACACACTCATCGTGGAGAATGGTAATGTTAAGTGAAATGATAGATGATAGTGAAATCATAGATGGATCAAGTTCATGCTAAAAGCAAATAAAGTCATTACTGTACATCTTTTATCCAGCTGAGCACCAGTGGGAAAGGGAAAACTAGATTAGTGGTTGCTATGTTCATGGTGTGCCTATCACTGTAAACACAATTACTCACTAATCAATTTTCTCTTTTGGGTTGATTAGTTTGGGAAAGATGTAAATTTAGCAGCATCAGGCTTATAATCTCCAGCTGAATTTTATAAAATCAATACAGAATTTCTGAGCATTGATAAGGAAGAAATTTTCATTCCAATTTTGGATTCTTACGTTATTTATCTGGGATTGTTAAGAACTGGATCAATAACTTTCCTATAGTCAGAACTCAGAACTCAGATTTCTTGCTTTAACATGGCTTAATGTGTCATGTTAAAGCAAGAAAAAGGCACGCACAAATTACATTGCATTGGAAAATACAAAATAAAATGCATTTTTGTCATACAGGTGGAGCGTGAGAAGGCAGCACTGCTCATGAACCTGCAGGAGTCACAGACACAACTACAGCACACACAGGGTGCCCTGACTGAACAGAATGAGCGCCTCCATCGTCTCACAGAGCGCGTCAATGCCATGAAACATTTCAATGGCGATAAAGAGCTTGATGACCCTCAAGAGAGTGAAAAACCTGATGGGGGGTCCTTATCGCCACCAACCAATAGCCACCATGATCCCGATATCCACGGGTTTGAGATTCTCGAGTGTAAGTACAAGGTGGCGGTGACAGAGGTGATTGACCTAAAAGCAGAGCTCAAGGCCCTGAAGGAGAAGTACAACCAGGCAGTGGAGGGACAGGGAGACAACCACGATGATGACAGGGTCCAGGCACTGACTGAACAGGTTTGTGCAGTATTAACATTGTTACAGTTTTGCTCCATATGCAAAAATCATTCAGCATTCAAACATACTGAACTATTATTGTTTTCATTTTTATGCATTTTTATTTTTTCTGAGCAGGTAACACAGTTGGAGCGAAGTTATCGTGAGAGCCGGGAAAGAATGACAAGCCTGGAGGCGGAGCTCCGAGGATCCACAAGTACTGCCTCAGAGAGCCAGGCCATGCTGAATGCTGCCCAGGATGAGCTGGTAACCTTCAGTGAAGAGTTGGCGCAACTCTACCACCATGTCTGTCTGTGTAACAATGAGACACCAAACCGCGTCATGCTGGATTACTACCGCCAGAGCCGAATCACACGTAGCGGCAGCCTCAAAGGCTCAGAGGATCCTCGGGCTTTGCTCTCACCTCGCCTGGCACGACGTCTTGCGGCAGTATCAGCAGCTTGCTCCTCTGAGTGCCCACGCAGTCCCATGGACTCCCCATCCAAAGACGCCCAACATAACGAGACAACAACCCACAGCCCAGCAGACTCCTACCATAGCAGCCCTACCCGCAACCAAACTGGTTCCCCGGTCATCGGCATCTCTCCGTGCCCATCTCCAGCACCTTCAGATACAGGTGGGGACCTGCGGAAGGAGCCAATGAATATCTATAACCTAAATGCCATCATCAGAGACCAGATTAAACATCTGCAGAGGGCTGTTGACCGTTCACTGCAGCTATCCAGGCAACGAGCTGCAGCTAGGGAGTTGGCACCCATGCTTGACAAGGACAAGGAGTCCTGCATGGAAGAGATACTCAAGCTCAAGTCCCTGCTTAGTACTAAGAGAGAGCAGATAGCTACACTCAGGCTGGTGCTCAAGGCCAATAAGCAGGTAAAAGGCTATTTTCCTTGCACTTATATAATTAAAAAAACAACAACATAACATGTATGGTCTATTAAAACTGAAGGATTTCATCAAAATGTCCACCTTTGCAGACAGCAGAAGTTGCGCTGGCTAATCTGAAGAGCAAGTATGAAAATGAAAAGACAATGGTGACAGAGACCATGATGAAGCTAAGGAACGAGCTGAAGGCTTTGAAAGAAGACGCGGCCACCTTCTCGTCTCTCAGGGCCATGTTTGCCACAAGGTGAGAAGGGCTCGGGAAATGTGACACCACTAAGATGAGAAAACAAAATGCAAAGAACATATTTGGTAAAAACATGGAATTTGCTTCAAGTTATATAAATATTGAATTGTGGTTAATCTCTCTCTGTAGGTGTGATGAGTATGTTACACAGCTGGATGAGATGCAGAGGCAGCTAGCTGCAGCAGAGGATGAAAAGAAGACGCTGAACTCCCTCCTCCGGATGGCCATCCAGCAGAAACTGGCCTTGACCCAGCGCTTGGAGGATCTGGAGTTTGACCACGAGCAGACTCACCGTAGCCGTGGTGCTAAAGTGCCCAAGATAAAGAGCAGCCCACCAAAAGTAAGTCGAACAAGTGCCCTCACAACTTGCTTCAGCCCTACCAGGCTCCACAGGCGCTCCATCATCATCACTCACACTCTAAACACCACCTGGACCCTTAATAATTTTCCCTCTGTAGAGCTAACCATCTGTCCATCCATGTCTTTGTGGATATCAGCCTCAGTTTCTGAAACAATCCTCAGCTTCACCTCTGCACAACTGGGGTTACTCCAGTTTCAGCCCGTTGTGGTAAATCCTAGGTTACTAACTTTAGATTGCAGATCTTTTCTCCAGAGAAGGCAGGCACTGATCATCAGTGCCACACCCAACACCAATGTTTGGTGTGCGCACAGTTCCCAGAAATCTCAGGATTAGGTGGCATAGGAGAGGTGGTTTCATATGTCTTTGGTTTGGAGATACATAAGAAGCTCATGTGCTCCATCATCCAACGTCTGGGCACATAACAGTCTTTAAGGCAGATTTAAAGTTTGACTAAGGAGATTTTTTTAAAATACCAGATACAAATTTGATATCAAACATCTACATCTGAAAAACTGCTACCATAAAATGTGACGACATTCTCCCAGAATGATAGGAAGTGTTTAAAAAATGACTACCAATCAAAAATAGCTGGAACATCAGTTTTAGTGACTCACAGCGCCTCCCTGTGGCAGATAAAATGAACCTCAGCTGAGATTTTCTTTCTCACAATTTATTCAGATCATGACTTCATTTCTCACAGGCTTTTGACATGTTTAACTATTATCTTGTTAACGTGTGGTTCTGACTATTAGGAAAACCAGTCAAGCATTTTCTCTGTGCCTCAGCTTACCCAGTGTGCTACTAATTAAAGAAAAACAAGACTGTGTTGTAGCAAAATCCTTTTTGCTGTGTGGCCATTTCGTAACACTAGATGGCAGTGTTTGATCAAATGTGCTTCCTTTTTGAGACTTCCAGTCAAATGCTGTTTGAATTTCTCTCTCTCCCTTTCCCGGTCAGGTAATTATGTATATTACAAGTGAGCCACTTTAAACTAAAGATTAAAAAAGCAAGGCATAATTGTTTAAGTATTACCTAAGTGAGTAAACGAGATGTGGTTTAGTCCAAAAATGTAATGGCTATATGCAGTAGGTGAGGTTGACCAGGATTGGATATCCAGTATTTGTTCCACTGTATGTGTCCTTGTCTCTTTGCCCTTGCAAGTCAATATAATATTGTATTGGCAAGTGTGTGTGTGTGTGTGTGTGTGTGTGTGTGTGTGTGTGTGTGTGTGTGTGTGTGCAAAAGTGTCTGTGTCTCTGTCTCTTGGGGGGTTTTGTGTTTTCCACTTCCAGCGCAGATTGTCTAGCTGTGCAGTAACCAGTCCTGTCAGTGTGGTCAGATGAGACTGGGCAGTCACTTGAGCTTTACTCAGTCTGGCTTTGAGTGTGCTATTAATCTATAGTACTGATTTTTATAGGACTGATCCTACTATACTGAGAAAAACTGTGACCGGGATCAGTCTGGTGCTTCACTTTAAAAGTCACGGTAACTGTAGAGTTCAGTCTCTTTGTCACTGACAAGGCCTTGTCTTGTCTTGTCTTGTCTTGTCTTGTCCACCCTGTTTTCTCTGACCTGTTGTCTAACCCCGAGTATCACCACTTGTATATCTGTCTAATTTATCAGTTTCTTGTAGATTGTCAGCAGCCTGCTGCCTCAGTACCGCCACTCTCCCCACAAGTAAGGCGAGGGAGAGCCTCCCTAGCACGCAGGTAACAAGCTGTAGAACCTGCTAGCAGTAGGCTTATTAAGACTGACCTATCTATCTATCTATCTATCTATCTATCTATCTATCTATCTATCTATCTATCTATCTATCTATCTATCTATCTATCTATCTATCTATCTATCTATCTATCTATCTATCTAAGCATAAAATTCTAGTGGCAACATATCACATCTTTGTCATATAGAGTGACTTTTTCACATTTTTAGTTGTAGGATAACTGATCCCGCATGTTCTCAGTATTCACCTTTTACATTTGGTATTATGGAAAATGATGGGGTTTTTATTGTAGGAATTAAGTGAGCAACGCAGTGAAGGTATTGCTTTTCACCTTGCATGTGTTGTTTTGCATGGCCATTTTGTATACACGTTTAGGCCTATAGTGTATTTTTAATGTCAGTTTTCCTTTTCCAGTGATTACACTTTTTTTTGACAAGTCGAGATGTTCACTGGAAGGAGGCTCTGTGATCTTATGCTCTGCATTTAGACACTGACATGCTGCTAGCGGGCCAATAGGAAGCTGATCCAGCGATAGATGTGGTTGTCTTTTGTTTTCAGTTTGGCTCCACTGTCGCTGTTGTTAGATTTCTTTCCAACCTTGCTTTGATTTCTCGAGGATGTCACGATGTCCTGATGTATGAGAAGCACTACCCTTGTCTCTGTCCTGGTTTAAAAGAAAGAGCTGATTTTATGAATTGCACTCATGTCTATGCACTAAATATGAAGCTGTCACTAACAGTATAGTTTAGCATAAAAACTGGAAACAAGGAGCAACAGCTGCCATAAGCACAGCCAAACAAAATTAATCTTATTATTTGGTCTAGTTTTTTTTTGTTTTTGTTTTTTTACATACAAATAATCCAATTTAAGGATGCAAGCCTTTAGGCCTGATATACTACTCTTCCAGCTAATTTTCCTATTTTTTTGATAAAGCTGAATAGCTGTTTCCAGTATTTTGCTAAGCTAAGATGCTGCTGCAGGTATTAGATGTAAGTGGTACCAATATTATTTGACATCTAAGCATGTTTTTTTCCCCTTTATTCCCATGCTTGGATGTTGTAGAAGACTAACTCTGACTTTTTAACCTGCTCCATTTTTGTTTTATATATTTGAAATAACCTTTTTCTTCCAAGAGTCTTTACACAATATTCTCTTCTCCTGTTTCTCTGCCTCCTTTCAGTCATAAATTTGTGGCAGACCTCCAGGAACACAACGCAGTCCTGTCCAGCAGCAGAAGCCTTCTCTCCCCTTGCGACCCTCGTAACTGTCTGGCCCAGCAACCCCACCTTCCCGGCACCTAACCGGTGCTGGTCCTGCCCAGGCCAATACCTCAGTCTGGAAGCAGTCCTCCAGAGACACATAACACTGGATGGGGGTTCGCTCAGCTTAACTCCCCTAAACCAAGCAGTCCAACCTGATGCTTACTGGATACTGTGACCTCCCTGAGCTTTACATGGCCCAGCGCTGTCAGGCCTTCTGGTTACCTGGGTCGTAGAAGAGGAGCAGGAAACTCTCTTCATCTCTGGAAGTGACCTCCTGTCCTGAGGCATTCTGCCTCACGGTCAGATCTCCGACCTGAGGCAGAAATGCCAGTGACAATGCACTGGAATCTGCCACCTTCCCAGTATTCCTCCTTGTATTTATTTATAATTTATTCACTCTGTTATTTATTTCTGAGATATTTATTACTTGTATGTTTTGTGTGTGCGTGTGTATGTATGAGGTTTTTCTTGTGTCTTTCTGAAAGACGGACAGTTTCCCTGCTGTGATGAAGACTTAAGCAGTTTAACACATTCACTACTGTACATGGCCATTTTTTTCTTGCAAAAAAGAAAACAGTTAAAACAAAAGCAGAACTTCTTTGGTGACTATCTTCTTTTGAAAAACTTTTAAAAAAATGTCAAATATTAGATTTTGTCAGTATAATAGTCCCCCCCAAAAAACTCATATATACAATTTTTACTTAGAGGTGTTAGCATATACGAGTTTGGTAATCAGACTAATGAAGGTAAAGATATCATTATAAGAACATTGTGTTTATGGGTTGATTTCAGTGACCTTTCTAACGTTATTAGTGTGGATGCTTGTGGGGTTTTTTTACACACAGAATTTTTTTTTTTTTTTTGCTTATCAAATGCAGGAAGACTATTTTATACCTCCTTTAACTTTGATTTATTCATTTTTTACAGCAGACTGCGGATGTGTTTGTGTCTGTTACATAGCTCAGGTCTCTTGGAGACTGGGATAGTTGAGTGGCTGGGTGTTTCAGATCAGGATTAGGGCTGTTGGCCTGAGGGTTTTTTCTTCTTTTTTTCTTTTGAATTGCACTGGTTTAAGTGACCGTGGAGTGAACTGACCTCCCTTTTTAACATTAGCTAAGGACAGAGGATTCCCCAAAGGTGTGCCTCCTCTTAAGTTGCTGTCACTGTCATGTTAAAGTTGCATTCTTACCATATTTTCTGTCAGAAAGCTGTTATCACCATTAATACCCCTAATCCTGACATGAACAAAAATGCCAGACATCATGGCGTTTTCCATACCACGAGCTTACACTTATTTGGTCTCAGAACATCACCTTGTTCAGCCATCTCAACATGCTTCCTCCATACAGTATGCAGTACTGTACAAGCACAATTCTGCACTATGCATTAGAGCAATACAATAGCACCTGTCGTTGACTGATCTGGGTAAGATTTACCAAATCTTTGAACCATTTCTGTCATCATTAACTAACCAGCAGGCTGACAAAGAAAGACAGAATGCTAAAACAGCGGGAGTGTTGCTGATTTTAATAAGGAAGCACTGTTGTCAGTTTCCTGTGTAAAAATCCAGATATTGTTGCTTTTGAAACACTGAAATGGACAGTCTGTGACATTTGTTGCATAGTTAAAGTCCCATCTTTCTGTAGTCTACCATTCTGGTACACTCATAATGTCTCTGATGTTGGATACAGTTGTTTTGTCACATGGATATGGAAGGGATAACTTAAAACCAGTCAGTATTAGTGTTGTAATGACAGCATTTCTGTTACAACAGTAACAACTGAGTGAACTGTGTGTGTGTGTGTGTGTGTGTGTGCGGCGCGTGCAGTGTGAGTGTGTGTATACATTTGTTTGATTTATCATTGTTAAATTGTTACTTTTGCAACTACAGAGTGTTGAAAACATTTGTGGTCCAAAAGCAGTTTCTGAACCCCTGCAGGCTCATTGGTGACCTAACTCTTGGTTTGTTTGCACAACATAGCTATGGATGGAGAGAGAACTAATCTAAAAATGGAAAGAAAAAAAAAACATAACATGGTTCAAAAAGAATGCTAGCAGTACTGCAGTGGGTTTTAAAGTTTCTCCACCACTCAAGACAGTGTTTAATTGGTTTCACAGCTAAATAAAAAATATTGTCCTTGGATTCGTATGACTTTGCTTTTGTGTCTGTTTCTCTGTTTTACCATTTTTAATGAACTGGACAAAAAGTAGCTGACTTCCTTTTATGATGGTACCCATGTGTGTGCGTTCATACAGACAACAGAGAATAGGTTAAAATGCCAAAGAATCCTACACGGGAAAAGTCAGTATGACCAAGTGGCATGTTTAAAGGGGTGACATGACAAATGGTCTCATCTATGCACTGTTACAAGTAGTTTACTCAAGTAGAACTTCAAATATCATCAAAATAGTAAGTAGTATGTCTATACTACAGTGTGTTATTTTCTACTTCTACTAAACTATATTTTAAAGGCAAATATTGTATTTTGTTATTAATATAACTGCTAAAAATAATTATTATATATGATACTTATACTTGAGTAGTTTTATATTAGCCTAGAGTACACTGTGTTGCTAGTTAAAGAATCTAAAGTTATTTTATACAACCATTTTCAGATTTTATACATTGCCACTTTTAATCTAACGCAGTCTGTAGGGCACAGTCCTGGTTAAATTGAGCTTGTTCTTTTTTTCCTGCCTCTTATTTAGTGCCCATTCCTTGCTTCTTGTCTGTAGCTTTTATCGAAGAAACATCATAGGTCCCATCAGATTTCCATCTGATGCGAAGATTTATGTCTAGACTCAGCAAACAATAGAAAACTGGGCTATTTCGTACTTTATTGTTATTTTCTTTGATAAGCTGAAATCTTAAAATAAAATTTAGAAGATAATAAGGATTTACATTTTTATCAGCACTACTCTGTTATTTTATTTATATTTTTTCTTTCTGAGACACACACGCACACACACACACACACACTACACAAGTCTGTCTCTGACTGTAAAAACGTCTGCACCACTGTCTGAGGCGGGTGGGCGGAGGAAGCACGAAATCAAGGTGCCATCAGAGGGCGATCGTTGAATCAAACCGAAAGTTTCTCATGTCGGCTATTTTTTATTTATTTAGCACATCTGTTTACCGAAATCTAGTGTGTCTTCAACTGACCCGGACAAATTGTTATTTTGTAACTGGCGCGCAGCGCATGGGGCTGCCGCTGCGCAGCTGGACTTGGTAGTGAGTTTGCATCGAGGAGGGGAGCGCGTCGCTTAACATTTTTGTGGTTATTTTTGAAGACTTTGAATGCCTGTCACTTAAGCGTCCGAATGCTTGAGCGGTCTGTGTCTCAAGTGAAAATGGACGGCTTTAGCAGAGTCGCTTTTCGCAAGAAAACAACGAAGTCTGCACACCACGGAGCGAACCGAAGCAGGTAAGCCGTTTTGTTTTTTTAATGGAATATTGGGGAATATTTTGATAATTAAATATAGGATAAAATCACAAAGCTACTCCGTGAGAGTAATTTCTCCACTGCAATTTAATTTATTTGTATTTTGTGCGTTTTATCAGGCCATTTAGCCTCTTGAATATTGGATGTTTAATCATAGGAACCATTACGCTAAATGCACTCTCATGTGCAGTCACTGTAGTGATTTAATGTTGTGATTTTTTTTTTTTTTTAGCTGTCACATAGCCATTATGTGTTTTTCTTAGTCTGGTTGCGCAAGCATTGAATGGTCAGGCTGTAACACACTCAGCACACCTGCATTACTGCTCGTGTTTACACACCACACTGCTGGCGGATGAGCAGAGCCGAAGGATTTCAAAGGCAAGACCCAACCTGTTGTGTGATCATCTGCAGGCTGGGGTGAACAACATTAATAGGCAGTCATTTGACATTATCTGCACACGCAGCTCTCAGGATCATGTATCTCAGCCCAAGTTTAAAAATGTGATCAAAAAAAAAACTTGGCATCTGTGTCCATGCTAACTTCCAGATGGGACTTTGCAGAAACCCAAGCTGGTAGTTGTAACTGAAAGTTTGCCCAGGCGTGCTAATCCAATTTAGCATCTTATATTTCTCAGAAAAAAAGGATCCCAATGCTTGTTAGTGTTCCGACTGGGCAAGATCGGCCAAGACCTATCCTCTTATCTTGCAATCTTACTGAGTACTTGTGCAAACATGCAGTTGAAAATACTTTACATTTAGCGTGACGTGAACTTTGTTCAGTGTTTATCACTACCGTTAAGAAGGTGGGGGGGGGGGTCATTTCATAATGTTTGCCGGTCAGGTCCAGTCACAGGTGCACACCTTAGAGTGAGTGAGGGAGTGAGGTCAGTACTGTAATACCTAAAAATATTACCTGCCATTGAATCACCTTGAGTTTGCAATGCTGGAAGTAATTCATGGCTTGGTGCTGCTCCCTTGTATTGCACAATGTTGCCATATACCAAGTGTGTTATGCTTCATGTATAACTGCTTTTACGATATTTGACCAAGAGAAAACAACAAAATGCAGCACTGATTCTGAGGACTGAGCAACACTGGCTGCTGATGTGGTTAATGAGATCTCTTGACTAATCACTGTAATTTCTTGAAGAATTACAGCGATTTCTTGATCTGTCATTTTCCTTCATTGGAGATGAGTTTGTAACATATTACCATTTAAAAACCATATCCTTTTGTCATACTGTCATACTCCCTGCCAGTGTATTAGCACTGAGCAACAAATCTGTAATGTTGGTTCTGTAGCAGTAAATCTAACCTGTACATGAACTGTGGTTCACTTTAGAGAGTTAAAGCACTGAATCAAACTAATAAGTATAACCTAATTGCCACGGCTGCAGTTATTTCTTCTATTTAACTGGGTCCAATGTGACTCTTAATGATCCAGCATTTTTATTGTGCCTGGCTGAGCCTGCATATCTTCGACCACAGATGTTTTCTGAGTTTCAGCAGAGGCACAGTTTTAAACTTTTAATGATCTCTTATGCTCTACTTCAATTTGCTTGGGCCGGAAGATTCACCGGCTTTGGTATAAAATTGGATTCCAAGCCATTATTTTATTCCACAGGACAGACTTTATTGTAATTTGTGTCTATTTTGACCCCCTCATTTGAGACAAAAGGTTAGGAAATAAGCTATTAAGTCTCTAAGTTTATCTTTTCAAACTACAATACATTGTTACCCTGTCGGCTCTTTTTTTTTCCCTGTCAGTGTAACTGAGTTGGATTGTACAATAAAAATATCAGTACTCTCTGTGGGTACTGGCATTCAGTGTGTTTGTTTATGTGTCTCTTTCTTTAAAAAAAATTGCATTGTCCACGCTTTATAAGCTCACAGTGCACAATAATCTGCATGTACAGTAAAATGTAGTCAGTCCGCATAGCTTTAGAGCATGTTGGTTTCTGCTGATGTGACTGTGAACACAGCCGTATCAGTCTCCAACAAAGGGGCTGTTTGTTTTTTGTGTGCTAAGATAGAAGCCGTGGGACTGTATGAATCAGAAGCTGTGTGGCCTGCTAGCCTGCTGTTGCTGGTATTGTTTTGCTGCACTGACGCCCATTCATTCTGAGCTGAACCCTCTTACTGTCCTCCACTGGTTTTAACTCACTTTAGCAATGGTTCCCTTGTACAGCTGAGTCCATGGTGGCTTAACGATGATTACTTTTTCTGTGACATGCTTTGCTGAACCACATAAGTAAACATTGCTCATAAATAATATGTGTGGGTATGAATTATGAAAGGCCAATTCCTTCCTGCTCTGTGGTTGTGCCAGAGTTAAGTCTTGTAAATAAAAAGTGATTAGAAAGAGTTTTAACCCCCTTAGAATAAGGGGATGGCAGAATTTAAATAGAGGAAAAAGGTGAATTGCCATAAAATGATTAGTCATAAAATGATGAGAAGTTTCTTCAGAGTCAGTGATGGGGAATTGTGAAGCTCAGCTGGGAGAGAGTTCCAGAGGGTGGGGGATACCACGCTGAAGGCTCTGTCCCCAAAGATATGGAGGTTGGGGCAAGGTTAAAAGATAGCAGACCTATGGCCGAGGGCCGTAGCATCCAAGACTGCTGTATGGGCTTAGGAGGTCATACAGGTACTGAGGGGCCAGGGCATGTCTGACTTGACTGAGAGCCAGTGGAGAGATATGAGGGTGGGGTGATATGTTGCCAGGCATATGTTGTGTGTTAGAAGCCTGGTAGCTAAGTTCAGTTCAGTTCAATTCAATTCAGCTTTATTTATATAGCACGAAGTCACAACAGTCGCCTCAAGGCTCCAGTGCTGGACATACTGGAGCCAGTCCAGGGCTTTGCTGAAAATCCCAAATAGGACCCCATCAGTGTATTGATCTTCATCACTTGACTGTCAGGACATTATGTGAGGATGTGCTTTTCACATTTGTTTGATTTTCACATACAAAGGTTTTAAAAATGTAACCCCTTGTCTTGTGGCTATTAATCTTTATTAATTAATAACTTTTTATTAGACTGAGGAATGCAGTTGTTTCCGTATTGGAATCTCTACCCAGAGTTTGCTCTGTCTGGCAGAGACGTCTCAGACTGTAGGTGGTTCCTTATCGATGTGTGGAGGAGGATTTTGGTTTGCTCAGGGAATAATCACTGTGGGTGTGTAGTGCACTCAGCAGGAAATGGCTTTAGTGTGTGTGTGTGTGTGTGTGTGTGTGTGTGTGTGTGTGTGTGTGTGTGTGTGTGTGTGTTGCTACAGACCACCAAACTTTATGTGGCCTTCAAATTAGCTCAAGAACAGTGCATAGAGAGCTTCATGGAATGGGTCTCGATGGCCAAACAGCTGCATCCGAGCCTTACATCACCAAGAGCAACGCAAAGTGTCAAATGCAGTGCATCTGACACTTTGCGTTGTGCACTGGACTCGAGAGCAGTGGAGACATGTTCTCTGGAGTGATCAATCACACTTCTATGACTGGTAACCGGATGGCTGAGTTTGGGTTTGGCAGTTGCCAGGAGAACGGTAGTTGTCTGAGTTCATTGTGCCAAGTGTCAAGTTTGGTAGAAGGGGAATTATGGTGGGTGGTTGTTTTTCAGGAGTTGGGCTCAGCCCCTTAGTTCCAGTAAAAGGAATTTTTAATGCTTCAACATACAAAGAGATTTTGGACAATTTCATGCTCCCAAATTTGTGGGAACAGTTCGGGGATGGCCCCGTCCTGTTCCAACATGACTGTGCACCCGTGCATTAAAAAAAAAAAAAAAGAGCAGTAAAGACATGGATGAGCGAGTTTGGTGTGGAAGAACTTGCCTGCGCAGAGTCCTCACCTCAACCCGGTAGAACACTTTTGGGATGAACTAGACAAGCCAGGCCTTCTAATTTAATCATCAGTGTCTGACCTCACAAATGCACTTCTGGAAGAATGGCCAAAAATTCCCATAAACACACTCCTAAACTTTGTGGAAAACCTTCCCAGAAGAGTTAAAGCTGTTATAGCTGCAAAGGGTGTGCTGACATCATATTAAATCCTATGAATTAATAATTCACATCCATATGTGTTTGAGGGCAAATTGATATGTTGATGCGGTTTACAGATGCTCCAGTAGGTGGAGGTAAATGCTCAGAAGTGTTTGACAAATGGTTGGTGGGTGCTCACTGCTCAGTATGTGCTGTAGACCCCTTGCAGTGAAATTTACTCTTTTATAACAAACCAACTATTAAGTGCACTTCATAGTGGCATAACACTGTGCAGCTTATCCCAAATGAATCAAGAAACCAATTATTATTATGTTTATTGCTTTTGTTTTCTCTTGGTTAAAACCAGGCACACCTTCCATTTAAGCAGCCCCGTTATTCTTGATTTTTACTCACTAACATTCGGTATTTTTTTAAAAATTAATATCTGCCAACCAGTCATGTAGTCATCATAAATCATACAGACACAACAGTTTGGTGTAAAATGTCTTTAGAAAACATGGGTGGACAATGAAGTATTTTAATAGTAACCATGTGTTTGTACCTTCATTTGCATTCAAGGTCAGTTTGGTCTCTAAGGCAGTCTCTAATTTATTGCAAATCTATTTTTAATTTGCCTCCAAACCTTAACCTGTTTAATACACTGAGTCTGAGATTCAGTTTGCCCAATCAATAGAAGCTTAAATAGCAGCCATGTTTCAGCCAGGACACTGTTTTTCTTTCCAAGCAGCGGAGCTTCCTGACTGCAGTGTGTTTTGTGTGTGTGTGTGTGTGTGTGTGTGTGTGTAGAGTGTGTGTGAGTGTCTTTTCCCGCTCGTGACAGGCATTGTTATAGTCCGAGAGGTCCTTCCCAGAAGACTGTTACCTTACAAGTTCAGTTTGAACTCAGAAAAGGAGAAATCAGACCTGCTGTGTTGGCCTGTTGGACACTAAGCAACCAAGAGACACTTTGAGGAAGTTTTACAGAGCGGGAAGATGTTGTGAAATTGTGTTTTTTGTTTCTCACCTTTGCGAAAAACTGAGGACATCGCTTCTGCAAGCGGACTGAAAGGTGTTTGTGGCTTGCTGAAGTTCATTCTTTCTCTACAGAGCTGTAGAGTTAAGTACAGGATAGGGTGCTCTCAGAAAATCTTTTTGCACTGAGGGAGGGAAGGAAATTAGAGAAAGTCCTAAAAAGAGCTGCGTTGGGATACTGTTTCCAGTTTGGGAGTACAACATTAGTGTTACTTTGTAGCACTTTTCCTTTCCTCATCTTTTCATAAACTTCACTTTCAGACTCCAGATGGACTATCAGAGGCCTGCCTAATACAAGATATATCCTCTGGTAGGTGATCCTTACAGGCTGAACAACACATTAAGGATGAATACTTTGATTGGCTGCATATATATATATATTAGACAATTTTGGTTTCTGTTTTAAAATAAAAGACAGTGGACTGATGATGAAACGGCAGACGCAAGTACTGGTTTTGGAGCCGGAAAGGTAAAAAGTCAAAGATGTGCCTGCTCTGCTGCTATGGTAAGACTTAGAAACCCCCTCATTAAGAATTACATAGAAAAACATGTCAGCAATGAGTTAATGTGTTAAGAAAATTTTCTTGTTCCTGCTTTAAAAAAAAATTCTCTATGAATAATTTTTCCTTTTAGCATTAAATTTGCCGTGTTTCATTCAGTGATGCTCTTTTGTCCTTGTTTGACTGGCATTTAGCAAATTTCTGTTTTCTAACATCTAGCAGAATCTACTTTCTAACATCATCATCCTCCTGCTGTCCCTTGTGGACCATTTGTTGTGCGCCTGTTCCCTCTGACCATGTGTTTGCTTAAGTGCAACTGGTGCACAGAACAACTTATTATTAAAGAGTCTTCCCCTCTGCAACATGCTTCCGTAATTCTTAGCGTTATGAGGTTTTGTTAGCAGTCAGTGGTTTGCCAACATGAATGATTGGTAAATTCACAGAGAGCAATTACTTGTCATGTGCAGCGAGCGTGCTTGAAATATTCATGTTGATTTACTGAGGTTCTGCTTTGGTCTCCCTGTGGACTTGCCTGCTGCTTCAGAGGGACACAGCAGTGTGTAAAGGGAGACATTTAAATCCACCATAGTGGAAAAAGGAAAGTTTTGTTATCAGAGGCCTGGGAACTGGCTCCTACTCTTAAGACCCTCTTCCAACCACTCTGGCCTTTTGGCAAAATCCCCAATGGGCCTTTACAACTGTGTTCGTGTACTAATACAGTGTATGTGTGCTGTAACATTGCAGCTCCTCAACAGTACTGGTTTCTTCAGATCCTGTGTATTGTGGGCAAGTGTGGTTGAGTCATCTTTAATTAATAGCAGAGTAGAAGAAGCAGTGTGAGGCTTTCTGCTCTCATTCGCACTGGCAGGAAGGAAAAGGCTGGGAACACCGGCGAGCCTGGCTCCTTTCACCGTGCTCATTGTTTTAACGTGGGAGAGAGTATCAGAAGCAGTGGTGACAAAACTTGTCAGCATTGCTGCCTGCGACGTTGGATTAATTCTTTATTTTTGCTTGTAGTTTGCAGAACATCCAGCCCAAATATTTAATATGTGGTGAATGGTTGCTTTAAAACAGATTAGCTTCTGTAAATACTCAAATAGCAGTAAGATGATAATTTAGCATATTTGAGATATGATAAGGTCTTTTGTTAGAGTGATGTGGGGAAAATGCTCAGTGTATCAAAGCATTCAGTTAATATAAGCATGAAAACTAGAAAAATTATAGCAGTAATAAAAAAAATATATTATATCATGGCATGGGAATGGTATAGAAATATCTCTTGTTTTAGGGGTATGTAACATCATGTTGTAGAAACAAATAATAGTTTAGAAATGTGGACAGCAATTATAGTCAGTTACTTTATGCTTACTTTCATGAATGGATGAGGGATGATTGATATTTGTTTTAGGGGTGGCCCCGGGGGCTCAGTGTGTTTTTGTTCCACTCAAGGCCATGTGTTCATGACTGTCCAGCAGTGATGAAGGAGGTGTGTGAGGCATAATGACCAACCATTTAAAGATGGCTGCCTACACTGCTCTATCCAACCATTTGTTTGTGTAAAAATAGTCCAGAAAAGAATCTTGTTGATGTCCATTCTGTAATTGTACACTATATTGCCAAAAGTATCCACTCGCTCATACAAATTATTGAATTCCAGTGTTCCAATCACTTCCATGGCCACAGGTGTATAAAATCAAGCACCTAAGCATGCAGACAGCTTCTACAAACATTTAGGTAAGACTGGGTCACTCTCGGGAGCTCAGTGAATTCCAGCATGGTATTGTGATAGGATGCCACGTGTGCAACAAGTCCAGTTGTAAAATTTCCTCACTACTAAATATTCCACAGTCAACTGTTATTATAACAAAGTGGAAGTGATTGGAAATGACAGGTGGCAAATCACATTTCTCCGTCTGGCAATCTGATGGCTGAGTCTGGGTTTGGCAGTTGCCAGGAGAACGGTGCTTGCCTGACTGCACTGTGCCAAGTGTAAAGTTTGGTAAAAGGGGAATTATGGTGGTCGGTTGTTTTTCAGGAGTTGTGCTCAGCCTCTAAGGAACTCTTAATGCTTCAGCATATCAAGACATTTTGGACAATTTCATGCTCCCAACTTTGTGGGAACACTTTGGGGATGGCCCCTTCCTGTTCCAACATGACAGCGCACCAGTGCATTAAGAAAAGCTCTATAAAGAGATGGATGAGCGAGTTTGGTGTGGACTGCCTGCACAGAGTTGGCCTGCACAGAGTCCTGACCTCAACCCAACAGAACACCTTTGGCATGAATTAGAGTGGAGACTGTGAGCCAGGCCTTCTCGTCCAAAATCAGTGTCTGACCTCACAAATGCACTTCTGGAAGAATGGTCAAAAATTCCCATAAACACACTCCTAAACTTTGTAGAAAACCTTCGAAGAAGAGGACTGATATTATATTAAACCCTATGGATTAATAATGGGATGTCACTCAAGGTCATATGCATGTGAAGGCAGCTAAGCAAATACTTTTGGCAGTATAGTATGTATTTAGTATGGATATACCTAAAGCTGCTACGTGGCAAAATATATTTATTATTTTTATATTTACTCCACACAGCTGTGGAGTTTGCATGTTCTCGCCGTGTCTGTGTGGGTTTCCTCCCACAGTCCAAAGACATGCAGTTAGTGGGGTTAGGTTAATTGGTCACTCTAAATTGCCCATAGGTATGAGTGTGAGTGTGAGTGGTTGTCTGTCTCTCTGTGTTGGCCCTGCGAAAGGCTGGCGACCTGTAGAGGGCGTACCCTGCCTCTCGCCCTATGTCAGCTGGGATAGGCTCCAGCACCCCCGTGATCCTGAAAAGAATAAGCGAAAGAAAATAGGTGGATGAATAATAAAAGACAGAAATTTGTTAAAGACATTCAGGTTCCCAAGGTGACACACACTTTCAGTTTTTGCTATAGTTTTTGCCCTAATTTCCTTCGGGATCAATAAAGTATCTGTCTATCAATCTATCAATTGATCTATCAATCTATCTATCAATCACAAATCTTGGGGATTGTATTGTGTACTTAAAACTTAAGCTTTTAGAGGCTTTACTGGTCGTTGAGACTGTTACTTAAGGATCTAAAACTTTATTATAAGAGTTCTTAAACAAGAAAGTGTGTTCCAGCTAATTAGAGTGAGGGAAACACTTAAGCATATGGTAGTCACGTGATGATGATAATGATGTGCTAGATTTCATACTGCAGTTTGTTTCATTTAGTGAGTCTCAGTGTTGTAGTCGGCCTCTTCTAAGTGCTTCCTGGAAAACTGAATTGCTCCCCCCCATATCAAACTCTTTGTTTACCTGCTGACCTTCCTGTTCATATCAGTGGTTTGATACAAGATGCATGTTCAGTAAATAGACATCTTGAGAAATGTTTTCATCACTCAAGGCATACATTCACCCCCAAGTTTCACACATAAATGCTTTCAAACTTGTCCGTCTCATTTATATGAAGGTGGGTGCTGGGAAAATGTGCAACCAATTAATGCATCATTTACCCTCAGGCATTTCTGTTCCTGAAATACACAGAAACAGATGTCTCCATCTGGGTATTTTTTTTAAATCCATTAAACAGCTTTACAACTGAAAACAAGGGAATTTACAGCAAGATGATGCACTGGATATTGTTTAGGCATGAAAACAATCTCAGGGTAGGTGGGTGTTGTGTGCAGTTTTGACTGTAACCACTAGAGGGCTTTCTGACAAGGGACATGTCAGCAGATGTTAGAAACACCGAATCAGAAAGGTGTTTTTAACCTCTATGGGACTTGCTTGTGTTCACATTAGCTTTGGCTCTGTTCAGTTCAGGTGTTTATTTCAAAGAAACAGCCATAATTGTAACACAATCCTAAAATGAAATCTATCTATCATTTACATCTTGGATTTTAAATGCCAAAATGTGTGAACTACTATGAAAAATGCATGTAACACATATTTATGAGGGAAATTTCACCCTCCCACACTATCTGTCAGTCGGAGCGGAGCACCTGATCAGCCTCGTCTGTTGAATTGTGATTGCCTTGTTAGAGTGTTAAATGGTGCAGAGGGGAATATAGTAAACCCTGTTAGCCAGAATGTGATTTGCAAAGCATTCACAGAAAGGTAACTCAAACAGGCAACCGGTGGGAATGTATGACAGAATTTTCACACGGTGCTTTCGATGTTTAGCCTGTGCATTTTTTTTTAAAGACATAAGTCATCGAAATAATGATTGACTTGATAAACTGGCCTTTTTACAAAATTAGCAAACATGTCACATTTGCACACACACACACACACATATACACACACATATGCTGTCACTGCTGCACTCACAAACATGAAAATAATGAGGTATTTATCAGTGTCAATGATCCCATTCAATTCTTTTTATTAATTCAGCTTGGATTATAGTGAGATTTATTATGTGTGTTTACTGTCTGGAAAGATGAGATGTATAATGAAAGCATCGTGCATCTTCTGTGCTGAGATGCTTTTCTCACTCTCGGTAAACTAATTGTTTAATCAATTTGGTGTTTAGATAGAGGCTATTGTCTAGATGTGTTATTATCCCTCGCACAGCTTTGCTAAGATCCATCGCTTCACAGCCTGCATTGATTTTAGATGGTTGTCGGGGGGTTTTTTTGTAGGGGAGGATTGACAGCAGAGATGGCATGATTATGGGAACCAATCCAGGGCAAGTTGTGAGGCGGGGGTGGATGCTGACCCATTGCCTGTCCTCCTTTTATGACAGATGTGCCCCACTGCTGTAGAGACAGGGTTTGGGCCTTTGTACCTTGTTTGTTGTATTTTTGTAGCTTTTGTTCTTGCATGTGTGTATATAAATGTGCATCTACAGACCATTCCCATCATTCATCATTGACCTTGAATAATGTGCGGGTGGGGGAGTGGATCAATGAAAATAATAAGGGCTCAAATGCAGTATGTGCATGCCAAATGTGTGTGCACGTGTCTGCCAGAAAACAGGTTTAATTAATGATGTGTATGTGGTAGGCCTGTGGTTTTTGTGCTTTCAGAGATGTGATGGGTAATGGCCTGGAGCTATGGTGCTCTCCTCCCCTCTCCTTTTCTCTCAGGCCAAAGGGAGAAGAAAGATGGATGGTGGAAGCAGAGTAACAGAGCGGTATATGGAAATGGCAAGAGGAGTGGGAACCGCCAGCTGCAGCCGTAAGGACGCAGAAAAAAGTGTGAACTGTGAAATGTGTGTGTGTGTCTATGTGTGATGAGTGGGAGGAAGGTAGTGAGGCTTTAGACACAAGAAAATGAATACATGTGTATTGTCTTGTTACATGCTTGAAATTAAGGTCACAAAACGTGACAAAAACTATTGAACTACACAGATTTAGGTTTTAAAAGCCAACTGAATCAATAACATATTACTCCCTCAAAATTGCTTTGAGCTGAAGGCAATTTTCTTTTCATCTTTCCACCATTGTATGCTGACTCTGCAGAGTCCAAATAGGGGAAAGAGTCTGTTCAGTGGTAACATTTTGAAAATCCTATATAGAAAAACTCAGCTGAAGGTATTATTTGGTACCAGTAAGTTGTTTTTTTTTTTCAAATAAGAAAAGTTAAAATAAGAAATAAGGTTTACAAAATGTTTTTGACCTTAAATTTTGTATTGCTTTTGGATTTTAACAGGACATAAACAGAAAGTTTCATTTGGGGACAGTTAGTTTGTGTGTGTGAAGCAATTCAGAAGTGATTCTTCAAGCTGTCATCCACTGTGTGCAACAGCTGATTCATCTTTGGCTGCACAGCAGCAAGGAATGGCTTATCTGCCACCAAGCAGGGTATGCTTCAAGTGTTTGATTGCATTTCTCATACCTAGCGGTGTCTCTTCATGAGTTGGTGCATGTCTATCTACGTGTGTGTGTGATGTGTGTGTGTGTGTGTGTGTATACACACTGTGCATAAACCATTGTTAATTAGATCCACAGATTTGTGGCTCATCTTATAAGTGTGCATGTGTACCTGCATGACAGTGATCCCTGCATATATGCTTGTGCACTCGTGTCACACTGCAGGCTGTACAGTGAATACTTAAGTAGGTCCACTATTCACTGTCTGAAAACCACTTCTGTTAAGTATCGCCATAGAAACAACACATCGTTCTTCGATAAAAAACAGTGAATGTGTTGTCTCATGAGAGGTTTGGTTTGTCAACATGTGATTCAAGTGTTCACATGTTTCTGGAAGTCATTGCCCTGTAAAATAGAAAATGGGAATTAGGTGCAGTGATTTATTTAAACATGTGCAAAAGTACATAGAAATACAATATATAAGCCAAAAACAGTTTGTGCGATTCTAACAAGGTTGAAAGTCAAATTTTTTGGTATGACCACCTTTTTATTCTTCAACACAGCCTGAACTCTCTTAGGCAAGCATTCTGGGAATTTCTTTAAGTAGTCTTCAGGAATAGTTCTCCAGGCTTCTTGAAGAGCATTCAGAGCTCTTCTTTGGATGTTGGCTGCCTTTTGTTCCATTCTCTGCCATGATGATCCCACACTCCCTCAATAGTGGTGAGGTCCGGGCTCTGGGGAGGCCAGTCCTTGACTGATAGTGTTTCATTGTGTGCTTTTGTTGTTTTTGCTGCACTGGCATCATTATCATGCTGAAAAATTAAGCTGCTGCCAATCAGACGCTTTGTAGATGGTGTTGCATGGTGGCTAATAGTATGATGGTACATTTCTACAGCCGTAACTTTATCAATTTTGAAAAGATCCCCAACACCACTGGCTGAAATGCAGCCCAAATCCATGACAGGAGCCTCCATTGTGTTTTACACATGCCCGTAGACACTGTTGTACGTCTTTCCTGACGTCTTCCTCACATATTGATGCAAATTTGAACCAGATATTTCAAATTTGGATTCAGTTCAGCACTGATTGTGCAATTTAGCATACCTCAGCCTTTTTCCCCTCCTTAAGAATGGCTTCTTGACAGCCACCCGTCCTCTGAGACCATTTCTGGTGATTCTTTGAAAAAAGTAGATGGATCAACTGAAGGGCCAAATGTATCTCTCAGGTCCTGTGTCAGGTCTTTGCTGGATTTTTTTTTGTTTGTTTTCTATTTCTTAAAGACTTTCAGATTTACATCACCAGATTAATGCTATACAGTTAGGAAATATCTACACGTGAAACTTAAACAACCAGGCAATACTGTTCAAACTAAATTACAAAACCAATAGCTTTTGTAGACATTGCAGCTCTTCTAAAGCACTTTGTGTTCCGTTTGATTATGGTGTTGATAGTATAGTGTCAGTTTTTGTTTTGGCCCAGTCTGAAGCCACATAAAGGACTTGCTCTTCAGTGAGTTTTAACCAACCCAGAGTAATAGAAACACTCAGCTGATATTGTCAAGAATAAGTTAGTGTGTGGTGTTGGTATTTCCACAGACATTATATTGGTTGAACAGCCTTTATACGTATCTTTATGTGATTCACTGCTCGTCATCCACGGCCTTCACTGCTTTATTAGGTACACCAGTTCAGCTGCTTGTCTACCCAAATATCTAAGTGGCCAATCAATGAGCTGTTGGCTGTTTGTCAAACCAGAATAGAAGCTTCTTTTGCCTGCAATGTCACCACAAGGGGGCACCACAGAGTGAAGCGCCACATTGTGTGATTTGGCAGTTTTACCCCGGATGCCCTTCCTCATGTAAGGCCAGAGGGGATTTGTTTCTCCAGCTGGAATTGAACTGCTGACTTTTCACTTTATAAGTGAATGTGTTAGCCACTACACCACTGGTGACAAACCAGAGCAGCTCATCTATTTCTGCAAAATACAGTGATTTTGAGTCATTCTGCTTTTGGTGATTACTCATCACCAAAAGCAAAATCATATGACATTTTTTAAAATCACTAATAAAACGAACTAAAATCTATTGCTTTTCCAACCTCCTCGGATCATCTACAGCTCATGTAAAATGCTGATGCAAGGCTCTTTACCACATCTTCCAGACATTCTCATGTCACACCTACCCTCATTGGCTCCCCGTTAAATTTAGAATTCAGTTCAAAGTTCTAGTTTTCACCCTTAGGGCTCTGCATGGCGAAGCATCTACTAACATCGGCACACTTTTGTAGCCACATGTCACCAGCAGGACTGGTGTTACCCATCCCTAAATCTAGACATTAAAAACTAAAGGTGACGGATTTTTCTGTTATTATTGTCCTGTTGCTTTTAATAGCAATTTTTATGGGATCTTAAAATTAGGAGTAAAGACTTCCTTGCTTTCGAATTTGCATGTGTCTTTGTATTTTTGTCTTTGTGCTGATTAAACAGACCTGTAATGGGTTCTGCAGTTAATGGCCAGGCAGTAAATGAAAATACAATTATCTCTGCAGCACCCTGATTTCCTGAATGTGGTTCAGACACACACAGAATCCACAGGAAGCAATACACACTGCTCATACTGAGGTCTGGATGTAGTTATTACTCTCTAGACCTTCCAGTCACTAATTACTGTGTTGTATAATAAGGCTTGGCCAGACTCGGTGTGTTTTAAGGTGTGTCTGAGACTGTCAGCATGAGCAGGTCATTTCATGGAACCACTGAAAGTATTTAATCTTAGTGGGCGTTCATGTCCGGCACTGGTTATAAAGGCTTAAAAAATGGGAAGTTATATTAAAAAGGAAACAGAAGGACATCAGCAAGAAATTGGGTGAAGGGAGATGAAAACAGGGGTGGTTAGATGAATTGATGGCAGACAGGAGAACAGAAACCAGGTCAGGAGTGCAATGGCTGCCAGTCTGAATTAATAAAGAAGTCAACAGAGTGAAGCTTACTGACATGAAGATGACAGTTTCTTTTTAGCTAAAGCGCCTACAGTGAGACATTGTGTACTTTTGTGTAGGCATCGTAGCCAACGAAACACATTTCTTAATAGCGAGAACTGTCTCAAGAGAGAGCTGTTTGTGAAAGTGCCTTTGTAACACTTATCGTTGCCTGAAGGTCATTTTCTCAGACAGGCTTGACAATGTGAGAAGTGCAAAGTGGCCTTTCTCATCATGTCAAAACTTAAGCCACCCCAACCACAACAGATCTGTCTGCTCTGTATTTCTTTTTTCTTTCTTTTTTTTAAACTGCTGATGACCAAAGTGACAGTGGACTTTGAGGAAGAGGGCTGTTACAGCCCTCCTGCCTGCAGGGTCTAGGGGTTGCAAGGAGCGTAACACAAAACAAAGGAGAACCACAAACGGGATCTTGCACACACCTAAAAGGTTTATTTACAAATATTCCATATATGCAGCCTCCCAAATGACTGCAATGCCATTCAGCTTTGGCAATCAGGAGGAGAGAGAGAGAGAGAGAGAGAGCAGCCAAAGGTCAATGGCCGTAACAAGGACAAAAACGAGTACATCTAGTGCATCTATTTGTGACAAGCCTCTCTTACGTGGCTGAAAATTCACAGCAAATGTAAATTTAGTTTGTTTGTTTTTTCTCTTCTTGTTTTACTCTACGTATTTAGTCGTGACGTGACGAGGTTCTCTGAGTGTTTGTGACAATGTCTGACTTCTTGGGGTTATGAAATTATGAGATCAGCAGAAAGAAAAGGGTCCATATCAAGCTAAAAAAAAAAAACTGTTAGTTCCTGAAATGATAGCTTTCACAAGAGCTTGAGACTTGAATTTATTTTTGCGAGGCTGGGTTATACACATGGAGGTTTGCTTACCTTCGTATTTCCACTGAAAACACATTTGAACCTAATTTCCACAAAAATCTGCATTTAAAAAAAAAAAGGCTTATTAATGGGCATTTCCGACACTAAAGCTACATCATCGGTGTATTGAGATAAACAGCTGGTGGTGCTAATTCTCTAGCTGGGTTTCACCCTGAAAGAAGTGGGCACAACAACATGACAAAGTGAAGAGAAACCTCGACTGTGAAAGCCCATGATGGTATGGCTGTTTTTGTTCAGTTGTTAAGGTGAATCGTTCTAGTTTCTCAATTGCTGCTCAGGTTTTGCAATATTTTGCTTTTTTTGATGATATTTTATCCATATAAATACACAGTTGAAAGTAATTGGTAATGATTCTGGAATAAAAGTAAGGGGGCTATATATAAAAAAAAAGCTCATTATCAGGCTTTTGCACATTGTATAGGGGAAAAATTTATGCTTTTAAAAATGTGTAAGGAAATACCTTTATGCAACTTTTTCCCCTAATCTTTTTGTGACAGATTCTTCATGTGCTTTCTCTTGAGAGTGCATAAACAGTGATTTGTGTGTCATGTGTATGGAGTGGGTGGCCGAGTGGGTTTCCACTTTTCCCACTACCTCAAACCTACGTTTTGTTCCTCATTGTGAACCATTTGAAAGCTGCTGCAGTGGACAACTAAAATTTTACAAAGCATTATGTCAGGCTTCTAGTTTCTTAATACAGAGATCAATTCTTCATCAGCTTTCTCTTCAGATGTCTTGTCGTTCTTGTGTCCTCCACACAACCCCACCCTCTTCTTTCTTCCTTGCAGGGGGTTGTTGTATGTCACGCTCTCCACCTATATTGGTCTATAGCCACTAGCAGCAGGGACAGCAGATGAGTATGGCCATTGGCTTCTTCCCCTCTTGCTGGCCCTCCCCTTACCCAACACAATGGGGCTGTTTGTCTACGCAACACACACAGGCATATGCACAAACACATTCACACCCACAGAGGGGGCTTCACTCTGGGGCTGAGTATCGCTCCCCCGCCATATGCCCCGTCTCCGCTGGAATGTGATTATCCTCGTTTGCTGTAGAGAGGACAGAGCACTGAGGTAAAAGAAGGAAGAAAGCATGGAGAGGTTAGGCTAAAGGGTGACTGGGTGTAGAAATGTGTCTGTGTGAGAGAGGCAGAGAGAGAGCGGGAAGGAAGGGAGGATGCAACCAATGCAGTGAGGCAGCAGTTTAACACCAGCCTCAACCTGCCAGTGTGAGCGACAGAGCGCAGAGAGAGAGGAGGAAGAGCGCTTTCCAGTCTAAAGGCGTTCAGTTTCTTCACTGGACTCCACTATTCTCAGTGGACTCAACCTCCTCTAAGGTTAGTGTTTCTCCCTCTCTCTCTCTCTTCTTTTTTACTCTGGTTTACCAAGCAGCACTGGTGCGCTGCATCCGTCGCGCTCACACTGTAGCCATGGGGCGTTGGGTTCACAGAGCTGACAGACAAAATTTGTGTGTGGTTCATAACCATAGAGACTTTGAAATACTGTTTGCCATTCTGCGCGTGCGCGCACACACACACATACATTAATCGCCTGCTGAGGGTGATGGTTAACAAAGGGAGGAGCACACATCACAAAAGGCAAACCTGAGCTCTCACCACAGGATGTTTCTCTGGTGGATGCTGTAACTGAACGTGGCTGGCTGGCTCTGTGTGTGTGTGTGTCTGGTGTGTGTGTGTGAGCGAGCAGTGTGGGTGCTCTAAGCACTGGGAGCTGTGTTGGCTGGACGGCACTATTAATTTTCTTTAAGGCAGTGTTGACTGAGTCTCTCAGCTGCAGCCTGTCTCAGGATATGCTGTCCAGCTCTGCAACGCATACACTGTCACTAAGACGTGCACACACATACAAAGGCTGTTGATTTCAGTAAACTGTTTCCCATTTGAGCTGTGGGAAAATAGGTAAGCCTGTGTGTGCATGGTATGTGTGAATTACTTATTTGTAGTCGCCCTGTCATTGCAGCTGTAATCTAATTTCACAAAGATAGGCGCAATCCAAACTGCACAAATTATTGCAGTCTAAACTTCCTAAAACCAGCAAAGATAAGAATCTCTTTTTAACACAGTAAAACTGTTGGACTATAATTTTTTTATTACCAGATTAATAGAAATGTGTACATATGTTCTCATGCTTTGGGCTGACGTCGACCCACTTCAGTTCCCTGCTGCGTGCACTCAGTGTCCCTCTTTAAGCTGTCTTTGCAGTTAAAACTATTAACTCTATCTACAGCAGTATGCATGTGTTTTCCATCCTGAATCTTCTTCTCTGTTGAGGATGTTGTCAAAGCTTGTGCTCCCATGAAGGCAACCATTGATTGGCTCCTGTGTGGTCCCAGTAAGAGGGACTCCACAAGATCAAGAAATAAAGAAGCCAGGTGAAAAGAAATCAGTGACTGATTTTTAAGAGGACAACTTTTTATGGACAGTATGTGCTCATTGCATCTCCACAGCTGATGGATCTGGTTGCTCATTAGAATTATCTAACATATGCATCATTGATAGCATTTATAAAAGGGTGAGACTTTCAGATATTAATTAATCAAGCCAGGTAGCCTCAATTACATTTGTAGTCTAACTCTCAGCTGTTTAAATGCAAATAAATAAATAAAATTGGCTCAGTGGGCAAAGTTCTTCAACTTCATCACTTTTCCTTTTCTGTACATGTGACCCTCCGCTTGCATGTTATCTAAAATAGTAGACACATGAAAAATGAGTTAGCTCTTAACTCACATGCAGGACAGCTGGTCAAAAGAAGAAACGGAAGGAGATTTAATGTGATGTAATGCGACCAAATTAGCAGGAGGAGGAAGGAGAATAATGAGACATTTCACATGTAGAACTACAAACACTACCAAAATGGCTTAATTTGATCATGTTTGTACCCTTTTGCAGGTATCAAGGGGTAGGGTTTTTGTATGTGTAGATATGTGGGTGGGGGGAGGGGGAATCTGTTCTGTCTAGATTCTCTCTGCTGTGCTCTGTCAGCAGCTGCAGCTTCATCACCATGGGATTCAACCTCCTCACCTTGCCTGCTTCCTCGTCTTTCCTTTATTTCTTGTCTACCTAAATATGCTGTGTCATTGTCCTTCAGAGGCATCGCTCCCTCTGCTGTAATTATTTTGTCCTCACTTTGTGCAGTGGCTTGTACTTTCTGCTGAGACTCTCGCGACACAGACCAGAAATGCTGATGCTGTATTATGACACCTTATTCCATAGTGTCAGGTTAGGTGCTGCGCGCTTGTGAATCCAGACAAGCAGAAAAGCAGGTGACCAAGCTTATTTGCAGTGTGAGTTTAAAAAATGGGGTGTGCAGCAATGCGGAAGAAAGAGAAAATCATTTCAGTTGAACCGTACTCAGCTTGGCTATAGAGGAAGTTTCTGTCATGCAAAATGTTAATCATTGCTTTCTGTCTTTCTCCTTCTGCCACGTTAGATCGCCAGCCTTGGCTCTGGGCTCGGCTACAGGCTTGCTTTCAGGATTGCAGGGGTTTTCTGTGCATTCCAACTCTGTGCTGAGAATATGGGCTCCGGTGCCAGTCAGAAGGGCTCATTCATGCTGAGCACAATGATCCCGTTTGAGACACAAGTCCGTACCCACGCTGTTTGATTGGCATTATATTCAGCATCTATTTACTTCATCCATTATGCATAGAGTCAAATCTGTTTAGCATTAATGACTTTCTCTTGTTTACTGGCTTCTTAATGCATGAGGATCAATAAATGGAGACAAGCAAAGAGCTATTTAAGAATAATCAAAATTAAGAATTTATTTGGAATATTTTAATATATAATATAATACCCTACTCTGTTTAGATTTGTTATATGACACTATCTATTCTCACTATGCTTACAAAATGTTTACACTAGTAACCCTAAAAATTTTGATCACTTATATCAGACCTGGGCAGATTTGTTTCCCAAATTTTGGCTAATAAAGAACAAGAAAAGCTGCCGGCATTATCCTACACTTTACAGTACATTCCACTAGTACTGCTCTTACTGTGGCTCCATGCTCAACAAGTGTAAAGAATCAACAGCTAATGGTCACAGTTTAATCTAAATATTTTCCTGTATTTTCCAGGTTGAGCATTAAAGTAGTTTTGCTTTAGTCTTCACTTCAAAATGAATCACACTTATTGCATCACTGTTAGAAATAGCTCTGAAATATTGCTGGCAAAATACCAGTCCCACCGCGACCTTTCAGAAATGCCATGTGCTGTCGCTCATCTTGTGTACAAGGCATTGGTTATGCTCTGCTGCCTCTGAGGATTATTGGTGGGTACGAAAATCAGGCGCATTTCATTGACATGAACTGAAGCCAGCATCAGAAGAGTAGTAACAACTTAGTCATTGGCATCAGTTTGTGGGAACTTCTCATGTAGTTATTTTTGGAACTGGATCTACAATTAGGTTCAAGAAGTCATGAGATTTTGCCAAAGTGGTGGAAATATAAATGGTTATTAATAGAAGTCTTTTACTAAGGAGTGATTTGCAAGTAATTAAAACAGAGCTGCTTCAGTTTAAGAACTAGTTTTAAAAAACAAACAAACACTGGATCATGTGGCTCTGTAGCAGAAACATGTATTGAATTCACACAAATAAAGTATGTAATTACAGCTGGCTTAATGAGATTTTTGTACAGACATTTTTACCTTTTTATCTGCTTTGCTGCATGGAGAGTCCCTCTTTCACATATCTTTGCTTAATCTATAAGACCATTCAAGTCCAGTTGATTCAGTGTTATCATAAAGAGCTTGCTGTGAATAAGCATCATTGTTCATAATAACTCTGGTCTGCTGGGACTCAGTCATACGTGGCAGTTGGACAGACAGGCTATTGATTGACACATTTGAGAGCTCCTGCCACAGCAGCTGTGATTTTTTTTTTTTTTTTTTAAAAGGTAGACCTGCAGGTCATGGGGATGGAGGAGGAGGTGGAAGGAGAGAGAAGGTGATTGTGACAAGCTAGGAGCTGCGAAGAGGCACACAGAGAAAATGACTGTTGCCTGTTGATGTTATCACAAACTCACACTCCATCATTCAGTCCCTACTCTCTCAGTTCACAGTGATTGTAGTCTACACTGCTGATTGGATCTCGATTATGGGCTCTCATCACTCTTTGATACTAACTTTATTTTTCTTATAAGTATGCCTGGTTGCAGTATACCTGTTTGGATCAATTGTGGAAATTAATGTCTGCCATCTGGCATGTAGAACATGTTTAAATGATCTGTTTTAGTCTTTCTTCTCTGGAGGATGATTATCCCTGCAGCAGCAAACAGGAAGCCTATAGTTTCCATCTCTTCCTGTCTCTATGGGACGGGGGGAAGGGCAGGTGTTACTGTTCAGTTTGAGGATCACAGCACATCTAGTTACCCAGCTGGCTTGCCCTCATTAGACGTGGGCCAAAGAGCATGCTCAGATCATGCTTTTCTTCACATGCTGGGGCTTTGTAGGGTGCCGGGTGGTAAACGCAGAGGCACGGTGATGTATACATTTTATGAGGCAATAAGTGTGTCTTTTTGTAGCTGAAAACAAAGACTGTCACAGGTTCATTGCACCATTCATATTCAGAAACAAATCCATGTCTGTGATGTCAATAAAAACACCACATTATACTGCTCACTGCCAAAAGACATCAAAAAAAGGTGTCTACATAGAAGAGCATTTAACAGTTAAAGGCTCAGCTTTTGACTGGGAGCCTATAGAGAAAAAAGGAGCTAATATAGAAGCCATATATATATATATATATATATATATATATGTGTGTGTATGTGTGTATGTATATGTATATATATATATATATATATATATATATATATATATATATATATATATATATATATATATATATATATATATATATATATATATATAACAGTCTATTAAGTGTTATAGAGAGTATAAACTACATCATATTCCCATGTTTGCACTACAAGAAAATGAGGGTCTCATCTGGTCATCTTGAATACATAAAACGTTTACAAGGCCTTTTAATTTTCACTCTGTTATGTTTGTGACAGAAAGCCATCACTCTCTGGTAATTGTCCATTATGGACGGATGGTAGAGAACGGAGACAGATGCATCTGGTCTCTTTCAGCAGCCAATATCCTTTGGGTCAAGCATGAAAACCTCGCACACATGCACACATTTTATCACCACCATGAACATATGATTAAAGGGGTGTGACTTGGCATGCTAATACATTCATGCCTTTCCATTATTTATGAGTTACGTCTGAATAGCAGTTATCTCAATCTAGGGCAGTCATGCAAATTAAGCTTAGCTTACTTGGCTTTCTTTGTGTTCTTTTGGGCAGATTTTTATTTTATCCATATCTCATAATTATAGGATTACAAAGGGCAGCCTCCTCTATTTTAATTTCCTTTGTGTTTTTGTCTTTATATATATAATTTTTTTTAATCCTTCTCTATGTAAGTTCTATAAGATAGGACTGAGACCAGGCTCAGGCTCAGCTTTAGAGAGTTTGTGCGATTAAATTTAAGGTAATAAAGCTCACATTTTAGGAAAATATTGACAGAAAATAAGCAAGGCAGATAAAGTGATTAATCACAATGTAAAGTAGTTTCAATAATGGGTTGTAAAAAATGCTTGTAAGACAGGTAAATATTAACTGTTACACTTGGTTAATTTTTATCTCTCACTTCCCTATCTCACTCTCCCTCCTTCCTCTCCTCATTGGTGATTTACTGTGTTTCCACCTTCCTCCTTTGCTTGGGGTGACTTTGTTCCTTGAATGCTGGCTTACCCTTAAAGCATTCTAATGGGTTGGCATAAAAGTGAGAGTAAATATCTTGTAAGACGACCTGTCCCTCCTCCCTTCCTGCAATTGTCTGCTTCACCAGGTAACTAGTTTCCAGGGAACCGGTTTGTGCAGTGACAGATACTCCCTGGTTTGATGGTAAAAAGTCACGAGCTTACCAGCCAAGAGGGAAGCCTGTGTCTGAAGAACGGATCGTAAATTTCTCATAGATATGGATCATACTGAGTGGGAAAGATATTCTAAAGAAGAACAGCCATTATGTGGTTAACAGGATGGGGAAAACCCAACTTTTTATGGGAGGAGTGCTTGCCGGTACGTTAAAAATTTATTTATTTATTTTTCAAAAATATTTACTGACACAAAAATAAATAGAGGGTCTAGAAGGGAAAAAATGTTGATGAACCACTGATTTAAAACAAGAAACACAAGGAAGTGATGCTTTAAACACAGAAATCCACACACAGGTGCTGTTAGATAAGTGTAGTAACTGCAGGGACAGTCACCTAAAAAGCATTTTAAACGTGCAGCTTTTGTGTCAAGGTAAATTATGTAAGAGCTTATTAATAACCTTCATGTGAAAGGTGAAGCAGGGCCATGTATTTCTTGCTCATGTGACCCAGTGCAGCTGCAGTGATTTAATGCTTTTTGGACTATGATCAAATAGTTGAAGAACACACAAGAATAAACTTATAGCCAACATCTGAGGCTACACGATACTTGTTAGCAGCATCAGTTAACTGCTATTCTTCCTAAGCAAATATTTGAAGATGAGAATAGCCTCACTTTGTTAACATACCTTTTGTTTTTGTGTGTTTTTTGCATGTTTATGTGTAAAGACTGACTATGTGCATTTGGTTTGGAACCATACTTTTAATACTGCGTCTCTTAAGGCCAGTCCGTTTACAGTATTCAGTATTGCATATTATGTGCAATAAAACCACTGTCTATGCCATACAGTATTTAAGTACCACAATATGATGTGCAATAACAGCACAATCTGCTCAGGTAACAGACCAGTTTTATACTTTTATAGTTAGTTATTTGGTCTGTTGAATTTTCTTAAATGATTCTACTTATTTGTAAGTGTAGACTGTATATAATTTATTTTGCGGCTTGCACTGGGGAGACCTCAGAATCTGAATTTTGTTCCTGTCATGTTTACATGAAAATAATGGCAATAAAGCTTTTGAATCCTTGAATCCTCAAATCAATATAGATAAGTCCTTTATTTCTGCTCTGGTTAGCATTAGCTTCTTATAATAAAAAAAGGCCCATCTATAATCTGTAGCACATGTTGTGATGTGAATTATACAACTGTTTACACTGGTGAAAAGGCTGGAGAGGACACAGGCAGTGGCTGTGAAAAGACTAGGACTTAATTTTCAGTTTGACTGATGGTCAGAGCTCATTTGGTGTTTCAAATCGCAGTCTTCCAGCAGAGTACTTGTGTTGCTCTACAGAAACAGTCAGAAGACCGACTTGACAAAAGGTTTGTTTACACCACTATTTCATGATGCAATATAATATACTGTATACACACACACATTTCCAAAGATGAGATAAAGGCCATGACTCACTGACTGCAAAAAATTACTGCTGCTGTCAAGGAGAACCCGCCAGCGTCCTCTTGATCAGCTCCTCTGATTACTGATTTAAGTTAATAACATACTAAACACCTACTGTATGGTAGCATTAAAGTCTGGGTGGAAGTGCTTAGAACATAACCCATAAAATTAGTTTTTTAATTACCTCGACTGCCATGATAACAATTTGCAACAAGTTGCCACCTGTATTGTTGCATGTTTAACTCGTGCTGCTAAGTAGGAGAAAGGAGCTCAAAGGTATAAATTAGATAAATATAAGATTTCAGCATAACTGTATCACAAAATGATCTAAATGCATCAGTAGGCATCACACCTGTGCCATTTTTGTTTACTGTAACTGATAGTTAACCACAGGCATATGTGGAGGAGGTCTGCTCAGCTTTCTCACTTCCTCAATCAGTAATTTTAATAAATGCTTGAGTTCCTGTTGCTGTAATTCGAATTCTCCTTCACCAGCTAATTCTCTTTCTCAGCTGTTTGCAGGAAACTTGTCATTACAAGTGTATTAATTGGACTGTATGGATATGGCTTCTGGTTTCATTCTCACTATTACAACTTTATGGCGGCCCGTGTCCCACTTAATTTCCAAGATCATACATACCTAAAGGTTATAGCATTTAAAAAACAGGATGTTGATGAACAGTTAGGTTTTGGTGTCAGGTCTCTGATATGTGGGTGATAATTGATGGAGGAAAGTTGACTGATCCTGTTACTGGCCTATCTGTTGCCTACCTTTGTGGTTGGGTGCTGAGCATTTTCTCTTTTGTTTGTTTTTCAGTGTTGACATCATAACACACCCCACACTTTAGGAAACAATAGACGTATAATGACTCTGGTCACACAGCCTGGAGGAGGGGCCTTGGTAGGCTGTCTCTGTAGAGAAGATATGTACATAATGCTTTTCATAAGCTGCTTACATTTGTCATATTTTTAATAGGGAACTTGTCTGGGGTTGTCTTGTGTACTGTTTAGTAAGTTGTGTGTGTGTGTGTGTGTGTGTGTGTGTGTGAACAGCAGGCAGGCCTGTCATGAGGACTCCAGATGGTGGGTGGAGAAAGCCCTCTTTTAATCCCCGAGCCAGGATATTATACCCCCCTTCACTCTCACACACCCACACACAGTCACAACGTCATCTGTATTTCCTCTCCACCATTTCAACGACCCCCCCTTCCCACCCACTCACCCACCCACCCACTGAGACTGTCTGCTTTCCTTTTACGTACCATTATCCACACTCAGTTCACGCACTGCTGTGTTGTATATTCTAACTGACACAGCACTAAATACTTGGTTTAAAATCGAGTTTGAGAAATAGTGACAAGTGATGCATGAATGGTGTTCAATGAAATTCAGTTTGCTCGTGTAAGACGATTGTTACCCTGGCATATTGTCTTCTCTGTGTTTTGGCAGGAGCTGTAGTTTCCTTGCAGTCTGAAAACATCACAGTATAATGTCAACACCAGTTTCAATACTTATACTGTAGTGAAGTGAAACCACTGACCTACTGATATGTAGATTACCACCTTGGTTGTCTTGCAAATCAGAAGATTTGAAAATTGTCAAGTGCACAGTTGCCAGCCTCGGAGCTTGCCACGTGCAAGTCTAAAAATCACAAATGTCTTTATCAAATTTATTGGCAATCCATTGAAAAAGTTTTGAGATGATAAGATTTTTTTTTTTTTAATTGAAGCTTAAGTTAAAATTGCTGAGATTTAAACACTGAATCCTGTAGTTTGTTGCATGCTAATGGTACCTGAGTCATATATTAGTCGTGAGTTGTTCTGCCGTGTTTGGAGTTTATAAAATACATACTGATATTACTGATATACTGATATTACAGAGGAGCGTTAGTGGATATATTTGACAAAGGATGTTGAATATGGGGCTGTCAGGCAGGAGGAAAAGAGGAAGACCACAGAGGATTTATGGATGTAGTGAAGGGACACATGCAGAGGGTTGGTGTGCCAGAAGAGCATGCTAGAAAGAGGGTGAGATGGGGGCCGATGATGTGCTGTCACAAGCCTTAAAGGAAGCAGCGAATAGAAGAAGATGATTATTATTGCTGGACAGTGAAAATAAGATGTCAGCACAGTTTTATTTTGTTCTACAGCTGTTCTATCCTGCTGTGTGTCATTTGCTCATGTTGCTACATGTCAACAGTGGAACTGATTATCCCACAGCTTTGATGCGCGATACCAGATCTAACTGTGAGGGCATAGGTTCGTGCTACTCTGCTTAATTGTATCAGAGTTTGTGTGTGTATGTGTGTGTTTGGAGGCTCGATAATACTCATGAGCCCTTCATTGTTTTTACAACTAGCTATTTTCTCTTTAATCTTTTATGTGCATATTAAACGGCTGTTTTGAAAGGGCGTTTGCGCTCCCCACTGACGGTGGCCTACATATCACAGACAGACTAATTAGGGTTTCTCTCTCCAAGGGCTTGTATATTCCCTTTCATTCTCAAAACAAACATGAGTGTACTCCAGATTTTGATAAATGCAGCTACCAGAAGAGTGCTTCAAAACTCAGATATGACTCTCTCCAGTTCAACGTATAAGCAGTTCGTTGCCTCTGCTGCTATTTAAGCTAGAAATCCTGTGGGGGCAAATAAAATGGAATGGTATGCTTATTCCTGTTCATTTTTAGCTTCTGAGTTGCCTCACCGCTTAAATAAAGCATGGGGTAGCCTGAAACTACTAGAAGCTTCTGTCTCTTCTTCTGTCAACTTTTTAAAATATCCTCTAGTTCTTAATCTACAAAAAGTGTGTCAGCTTGTCTTTTATATTTATAATCTTGTGTTGTAGAGAGGAAAGACAAATCTACCTGTTGTCAGTCTGAGAACACTGAAGAGGAGGCCTGTGTGGCGGTGAAAATCGAGCAATCCAGAGGTAAGCTGCATCACCTCCACTCATCTTTACAGTCTTTCATGTGCTTGTATGCAAAAAAAATTTTTTGAACTATTCTGTAAATTTTAACTTAAGATGTGTAAGTATTTGTGTGTGCGTGGATGTGTGTGCATGGCACCTGCCAGTCAGTGTTCCTCACCATGTAGTAAAAATGGGTATGTATGTGTGTGTGTGTGTATGCACGTTTGTTCAATTTCTCTGAGTCTCCCATCTATCCGTGTTTGAGATGATAACACAGTCCAGTTTGTGCCTCTTCTTGACCCTCATCTTGTGAGGTGTGGGATCTTAATGGTTACTAAAGATCCCATGCCTTGTCACTGTATTTGAATTCAAAATCAATATATTGCAGGAGTTTTTACCAAACTTCATAAATCTCAGTAAATTTAGCAGTTCTTCTAAACAAATCAGCCAGTGAAGGGAACATTAATATGCACAGCGAGGATTCAGGATGATGCTGTGAAGGGCACTATGAACGCTCCTCCCTGCAGCTCTCTGCCATGCAGGGGTGTGAAGAAAGCTGTGACTCTCTGCTCTATTTTTATAACAAACTTGTGTGTGTGTGTGGCTCATGGCCTGCCTCTTTTGATTAATGGGTGCTTACCTCTAGCCCTCCATGTCTTCCTATTTTTGTCTATTTTTATTTTATTTTATTTCTATCTAATTCTCTCCTATAAATCCTTCTCTCCCTTCATCCCATCTTCTGGGTTTTCATCTGTCTGTCTTTGCTATACTTGTCCTAGTTCTTACCCTTCTTTTTCCCTCCCTGTTTCATGTTATTTATTCTTCCATCTTTATATGTTCAATCCCTAACTTGCTTTTCCCCCATCTGTCTCACCTCCCTGAACTCCATCCTCTTCTTCATCACATTGTCCAGTCCTTTGTGCCCCCCCACGTTTGTGCTGATGGGTTCAAAGCAGACTGGGGTTGTAATCTCACAACAGCCCTTGGATTAGAGAATGATGCATGGTTAATCTGATGAAAATCTGGGTAGTTGAACAGAAACACCCCCATGACTGGCTCTAATTGTTATACAGTATGTGAATTTGTCTGTCAGGCTCTCTCACCGTCTGTGCCAGCATGATTAGCGCATTGAATGTCTCATATATTAAAGTGGAGCCAGACATGCACAGTAACTACATGCTGTTTAACGCAATGAAGTGAAGCGGGGCTATTTGGGGTGTGTGGTGTGTCTGTGTGTGTTAACATAAATGTGACTATGCATAAGTAAGGCAAAAAGCAGCAGTTAGTTTCACAGTTTTTGGAGCTTTGGGTTTGTTTGTGTGCAGAAATACCACTAAAATTGAGAGTGTACATGCACTAAGTAACTGGTTATACTTGTCTCACTGTATCAGTCTAGCTTTTTGAAGTACAAGAAATCAAATCAACAAAAGGATCTACTTTCTGCAGATTTGGACACTGATCAGCCACAATATTAAAACTACCTTCCCAATATAGTGTACACTGCCCTTGTGTTGCCGAAACAGCTCTGAACTATCAGTGTATGGACACAGGACCTGCAATGTGGTGTTTGCCACCAAAACACTGGCAGCGGAGAACTGGCTGCTGGGTGGGGGCTCAGTTTGATTGGGATCTGAAGGGCAGGTTTGGGTTTTTTTTGTGCTCGCCCAGCTATTTGAGCTACATGTTTTGCTGTGCAGAGGAGCTTTATCATGCTGTGGAGGGAATGTTGTTAACAAGCGGGAGATGTGCTTGTTCTGCAGCAAAGTTTAGGTGGGTGGTATGTATGAAAGTAGAAGCCACGTGAATGCCGGGAACAAAGGCTTCCCAGGAGATCATGATTTTGTGCCAAACTGATCAGTGGTTTTAACGTTGTGTCTTTGTATGTGCATACATGATTGACGTGATGGACATGACAAACATGGCAAATTGGGAAATAATTCTATGACAGTGGGGCCAACCATTTAAGAGTTCCATTGTTAATGAAAGAAATATTTCCATGTATTCACAGGTTCAGAGGTTAAATATAACTGGCAGCATGTCCAAAGATATTATCCTAAATCAAAGACATTTGTCTCAGTTATCTAATGCAAAACTAACCTGACTGTGAAGTGAGCCATAGTTTAAGGTACTGCAGTCCTGTAAGGACAGGCAATCTAGATGGAAATTGAACGTACACTGGTCCAATTGGTTTAATAATTAAGGAGCAAAATGATTCTTTAAATTCATTACAGTGCTGCCCTGCTTGGCAGTGTGTCCCCATGTGATCGCAGTAAGCAAGATGACAAGACTTGTTCCTGTCAAACAGAGGTGTTAGCATGACTTCGCTGAATTTCCTGTGTTAATTTAGTGTGTGTGTGTGTGTGTGTGTGTGTGTGTGTGTTTCCTTTGTTCACTTCTTTTAGTTGGGTTTTTTTTTTTTATTTGAAGGTATGTGGTGGTTCAAAGCTGATACATGCTGTGGCTATATAGATCAGAGCAAGAGCAAGCACGTTTCACCACACACACACGTCAGGGACCAGGCTCTGCAGCACAGGATAGATACAGAACATGGACAAGCCTAAGTTGCAGTTCCCAGTGGTGACTTCTGTAAAAGGTACATCTAGTTTATGTTCATAAATAGTCTCTTGTGATACTTAGTTTCATTTTGATGTAAAATAATTTTGATGTTTTGTGATTAATCAGAATGTACATCTTGCTTTAGTTTGTATTTGTGTCGTTTGCGTCGACAGTTACAGTTTACTGCTTTATATGTTTTTATCAATAATGATGCTCAAGAGGGTGAGATGGTTTAATAAAAGATTAGACGCTATGGGGGTTCATTTAGATTTCGGCAGGCAGATGATTAAACTGCAGTGAAGCTCTTCAGGCTGCAGGTTGTCTATCATTGATCAGACTACCAGGGGTAGACAGAAGAACCACTGCTTTGGCAAGTCTGTCTTTAATAGTTACTAGTGGTCCTGTTTCACTTTCTGCTGTTCGCTTTATGGTGTGATTTCTTTTTTTTTTTTTTAAACAATGAGTTCAACAATGAGAGAACGCTGGAAAGCCTGTCAGTTATGTTGTACTTGCAAACTGCAGGGTAATTTATTATGCAATAACTTTAAACTTTATATTTCCTGACCGATTTAGTCCTGTCCTCTGAAATGTGTTAAATATCTGGATAAATATTGTTCTTACAGGCGTTTGTATCTGCTCTCTTTCTTTTTATAGATTAGTAGCTTTTTAAGGTTCAGAACTGCAGAGCATGTAAGTTTACAGGTACAGAGTTCATTTCAGGAGCTGTGTGTGTGTGTGTGTGTGTGTGTGTGTGTGTGTGTGTGTGTGTGTGTGTGTGTGTGTGTCAGTACTTTTTAAAAGCCACTTAAATAAGGGGTGTGTGAGCGAGAGTGAAGGAGGAGTCTTTTGCTCGTCTGTAAATCTTCCTCCTGAGCTGAGTCACTCTCAACTGCACTGCCTGGGAAGATTACACGGATCCTAAACTTTTAGCTCTTCTGGGATACCCACACAGTGAAGATTGAAAGTGCAGCTGTTTTCCAGTCTATCTCAAACACAGGGTGAGTTCATTCACTGGGATTTTTTTTTAAACTTGGGAGAATGGTTCATGCTTGGATTATCTCTGCTGAGTGTAGTCTTTTCTCACTTTTTATTACATCTGCTTCTAGTAGTTTTTGGTGTTAGTCTGAAGTTTATTTATCTGATCACACTTTGAGAATTTTGAGAACAGTTTTTCATGATTTCATGCTGCTCTTTTATCTTTTATGGGACTGTTGCAATGTTTACTGTCTACTGCCTACAAGCTGAAATGGCAGAAACAGCTCAGTACACTTCATGATTTCTCCACTTTATACATAAAGCTACAGTTGCAAGCTGCTTCATGGCCCAGTGCAGACTGAAAGTGTGAGGTTTTTCTAAGGTTATTTATCTGCATTCTTCTCTCATGTTCCTTGACACTGGTGTGACCGTAGAAGCCGCCCAGACAATCTTTTAAATGCCACTGACTTTATAAAGATGAAGCACAATATGTAAGTAAAATAAAACAAGTCCTCTCAGACACTTCTTGTGATCTTGGTGTCACACCTGTGGGGCACTGGAAGAATACACAGCCTCAGTTTCAAGCTGTGTCTGCCACTCCTCTGCTTGCATGCAGTCGGGCGTGCCTTTTTGTTTTATTTACCTGCAAACTCACACCTGAGTATCATCACATATTTTGTCATAGGAGGGACAGAAAGAGTGAGACACAGAACAGGTAAAAGTCAGGTGACAGTACAGCATGCTGTGGTGGAAATATCTTGAACATTTATGTGATAATGTTTGACTCAGCTGCCTAGCTGCCAACACGGTCCATGACTTCTATAGCTTCAGTATAAAGTTGAAATTAGAGGTTTTGGTTTGATACCAATTTATGTACATTTGGTAAACCCACATCTTTTCAGTTTTCATTCATTCATACATGCAAACCTGATGACATGCCCACTGCCTTGACTACAGTTTCTATCGTCACTAGCTAACCTTCTAAACTAAGATGGTGAACGCATAAACATTTTCATGATTACCTTTAACATGTTGCCACTGTCATCATGAGCATATTACCATGCTGATTTAGGAATGTACCTCAAAGGTGTGCATTTAGTGTACAAACATACTTTCAGGCTCTGAAGTAATTAGTACAGGCGGTCTAGTTATATGTCTATGCACGTTGTTTTTGGGGTTTTTTTTTTTAATCATTTATGCACACAGCACTTCCTCATTCTTCTTTCTCTAAATAATCAAGATCCATCCATCCATTTTCTTCCGCTTGTCCCTTTCAGGGTGTGGGACATGAACTTCAGATGTTTTTTAAGATTTACATTACTTATATTAAAAAGAAAAGATCATTGTGATCTTTCTGATATGTAAGTGTTTAAACAACAAACTGGAAGAACTTGATGTTCATGGAGCCAAGTTATTTTTGGAACTAGTTTGGATGATCCACTATTTTTGGACATTGCTAGTTTTTTGGGGGGGTTTGTTGTTGTTGGAGGGTAACATAATTGTGCTGAAAAGATGACTTCTTTCAGCGTGCAGTAAATTTACTCCACTACTGTTGTGATTTTTCCAGAGCTGAAAGGTTTTGGAAACCAGTATGCACTGAGACATTTTGCATCTTCAGAAGGTAAAATGATGGTTACCATGGTTACAAGACTCACAATCCTGCAACAAGGACAGAGGCAAAAGTCAAGTCTCAATTTGACTAATCAAGTCTTCACTTCCTTGATTGGAACAGTGATCCAACAGTGTTTCAGTTTCTAGTTACCCGTTTACTGTAAAAGCACAACAGCATTAACTGTCGTCACATTTAACTTGGATTTTGCTTTGAGATCCATCTTTGAGAACCGATCCATTGATTTTTAACATCAACAAGTCTCCATTCCAGACAGTAGGCCTCCTTTCCCATCACACAGATGAGGATTAGAATCAAAGTGTTTCCTCAGCTTGGTGTCTGGCTGCTTCTAATTTACTGCACATGGCAGTCTGTCACTTGTGCCAAGACGGAATGAGTGTGTTACCAGGAGCAACAATTTCCTGCCAGGCATTATAGCTATGACAAAGGAAGTTCATCCTTTTTTTTTGTTTTGTTTTGTTTTTTAAAATACCGTAACAGGTTGCATTTCCTTAACCTAATGATCAAGACAAGCTTTTTTTAAGATAAATTAGTATGTTATCTCATCTTAAAAACTTTTTCTACATAGCTGACAGAAGAATTTATCTGTGTGGATCTAAGCAAAACATTTGAGTATTTTCAGGCTTATAGCTTTGTTTATTGCTCTTCTCTTGACTTGAGCGGTAACATTTTAACATTAAAATACCTGCGCAGCTCACAGGTATTTTAAATGCTCCTGTTAAAGCTAAAAGCTGCAATGCAAAGGCAGTTTATAGCTGAGCGACTAGTGTTTGACACAGTTACTAACAACCCTAGGAAACAAAGCTGGCCTGTGGATAGTGGACCTATTCTGCTCAAGAGTCGAGATAAATGCCACATGCAAAATGCAATTTGCAGGCGGACTTCATTTTGGACCATGTACTTATAATGCGGTGCATAATGTTTTGCAAGATGTTTTCTTATGATCTCTTAATGTGGTGGAGAGTGGAAGCCAAGCACCTAATCATGAAAAATTCCTGAGGCCTGCCTTCATAAGTGATTGGTATTTTTGGGGCCGTGTTTAAAAAGACTGCCCTCCCAAACACAGCGTGGGACAATTTTCAGTCAGACAGTTGCCAGACTTGTTGTCTTTAATTACGGTCAACCTTTAAAAATAGAAACTGTAACTATATGATTCTGTGGTTATATTTTTCTCTTTTCTCTTTCAAGACTGGTAAGATAAAGATCACTCAAGTAAAGGCAAATATGGAGCTCGAAGGACCAATTTGGCATGGAGTAACAGTATTTTTGTAAACAAGCTGCATCTGGAAATGTACCCCACATATATAGTACAACAAGCTTTTGCTCGAAGACCAGATTACTTACCCCAAGACTGCAAACAACACTGATTTTCATTATAAGGTTATCAACTATGTACTAGTGATGTATTAATGTAGTAATAAAATAGAAAAAAAGGTGGAAAAAAAGTCCAAAACCAAATTATCAGCGTCTCTTTGCTTGAAAATTGGTGCAGCTGCAAGCCTTTTTGGAATCCACTCTTTCTTTTCATGCTTTTTTTTTGTGTGCCTTAATCAGTATCATGTATGTTTTCTTTGATGTCTGCTTTATTTTGTGATGGATACTGTTGCTCTGTCCACCTCAGGCTTTGCATGTACAATAGAACCCAACATTAGAGCATTAGAATGGAGATGAAAGGTGGCTTCAGTGACTGGGAATGTGGCATGATTGTCAGAGGGGCTGGTCTGAGGATTACAGAAACTGCTGATCTGCTGGTGTTTTCCCACACTGCCATCTCTAGAGTTTATGGAGAATGGTCTGAAAACGCAAAACTATGCAGTTGGGAGCAATTCTCTGCATGAAAATTGCTTGTTGATGTCAGAGGTCAGGGGAGAATGGCCAAACTGCTTTGAGCTGATATTAAGGCAACAGTAACCACTGAGGTGTGCAGAAGAGTATCTCCGAATGCACATAATGTCAAGCCCTGAAGCAGATGGGCTACAGCAGCAGAAGACCACACTGGTTGCCACGCCTATCAGTCAAGAACAGGAAACTGAGGGTACAATTCCCGCAGGTCCACCAAAATTGGACAAAAGACGAGTGGAAACACATTGCCTGGTCTGACTGGTGTTGATTTCTGCTGCGACATTTAGATGTATCATTGTATATATGTTCTTTTGATTATAGTGGCCTTTACTTAGATATAGCAATTTTCTATTTATCTTTTACTCACTTCATTGACTAATCATTTCAGCCCTAATTCATTTTACCTAATTGATAGTAATTAGAGTAGAAAATGCATTTCTAAAACAGAGTGAGCATGCATGTTCTCTATGCTCTCTATTTTTAGACATGATGGGACTGAATCTACGAAGAAATTAAGGTCCTTCCTCAATGATTTACTGCAGAGATGGAAAATTTCTGTTTCCATATTAACGACACTGAGTGCCAGCTAGATGAAGACTCTTCTTCACTTTCTGTACTTACAGACTGACTGAAACCAGAACAAGCACAAATTATAAGAAGTTCACTTTTTTCTGTTTTCAAAAGTACAAGCATGCAAGCATGTACATGTTTAACTCTATAATGTCTGGAATAGATAACAGTACAGTTAGCCAGTCTTGACACTGTACTGAGTCCTGTATACAAGCTGCACATCAACTGCTTTACTTTTGTTAAATCACACACACACACCCATTAAATGGCTGCCTTAAATGGAAACTAATATACTAATATTTTATATAGCTTATAAAATAATGAGAGGGCCTTCACTCTCTCAGCAGTGTAACTCCATACATGGATATTTGGCTGCTCCTTCGTAGTCTTTACTGACATTTGTGTGTGTGTGTGTGTGTGTGGTGTGAGGTCAGGGAGAGGTTGATTTAGGCTTCTGTAAACACTGCCAGTCTCTGTCGGCTGCTCCATTAAATCAGTCTGCTAGCTCTATCTAAACACTGATGCTGCACCATCTGTGGCCAGCTGGTTGAGTAAAAAGTCTCACTGGTGCTGATCATCCACTGGATCATTAACTGGATGATCAGCTGAAGTGTATGACACTCTCTAATATAGTCTAATGTCTTCAGCTGTTTATTGCAGTTGGGAATTGTTTTTTTTCCTTTACAGGGCAAACTGGAGGATAATATGTTGGCATGTCTGTTTTTGGAATGGCACGCTGATCCTTCAGGCCAGCTGTAAAATTTGATAAGGCAGGGGCTGTAAAGGTTTTTAAAAAATGAAGGCGTAACCATTAAAACAAAATTAAAAGTTCTCAGATACTCAAATATGACTGCACCATTGTTTAAATTGGAAATTTCTAAAGAACTAATCCATTCTTCCTAACTTGCAACTGTTTTAGTATGACTTGTCTTTGGAAAGAGTTTAAAGCAAAGGTTTAAAACAGATGCGTCAACATAAATGCACCTTCTTGGAGTTCTTACATTTTGTACCAAGATAAATAGACACAAGCAGCACACATTTCATCAGCTGAACAGTCGCTGTTTCAAATGCTCCTGCAGGATGAGTGGTACACTTAACACAATGTATTTCAGTATGCGCTATTGTCAAAATTTGTCATATCTACTTTTGTTTTCTTCATTCTCACTTTTTTGTGTAAAATTGATTTTGATTCTATTATGGATTTTTGTTTTTAAGATGGTGTTCTCTCGCTTTGTGTTGTTTAGCTCTAGGCAGCAGCCCAGCGTGTGAACGCAGCGAAGCACCGAGCGTGCAGGCGTGTCTGAGTCGGGTGAGCGCAAGGACGACGAACAAGAGCAGGGGAAGGGTCAATGGAAGAGTCCCTGACAGCAGGCCGTGTCCGCAGTCTAAACCAGCAGGTACATAATAACAAGTCACAACAAATTCATCCAGACACTGCAGAGTGAGAAGTTCAGAAGACACAAATTATCACAGTGTTTTGGTGTATGATTCATGACACAGACTTAGAGTTTGGTCTCAGAGTGACCTTCGTACTGTTTTGTTGTTAGCTTGTGTTTGTTTACTCTGCAAATCTTCAGAAAAACACCGTTTCCATAAGCACTGTGTGGCACTCTTAGCATCGATCTAATGGTTAAAACAGAAAAAGAGTTATGTAAGTTGGCTTGGGATCAGTGAACCGAGAGACTCATTCCTCTTGTATTTGCGTTGGGTAAATCATTCTACACAGATAATGCAGAGGACAGAGCTCCATTCTTCCTGCTGCTGCAAGCCAAGCAGGATATTCAGTTGCAAAGCCATGCACTCTCTGCTGAGCTGGGCTACTTGTTTGTTACATTAAGGGATGTTTAAAACAGGTCAGCGTCCTACAGGTGGTGTCACTTGTGACAGCTGACACTGCCCCCTTCAGCTCCAAACTGAGATTGCAGTGACATATTGCCTGTATGGAAAATCAAAGACGCTGTAATTACCATTCAGGACATCGATCATGTTGTAAATTCTTCTGTTTTATCTCCAGTGCCTCCAAAGCCACCACACCTCCAAAGCCCAGTGACAGATATCTCATCCCCACTGGGCCACATCCAGAAACCACCACTTAGTACCAGTATGGAGGACAGAAGTGGAGGAGGAAAAATGGGGGCTGTTAGCCGAGAGAGAGCAGAGAGAAACCCTCCAAAGTCTCAGACCTGATCAGCCGCTTTGAGGAGAACAGGTATGGGCTGTTTGTTCTCTCTGCCTGGATGTCCACAGAAACAAATAGTTACTTGACTGGTGGGTTTGCGCAAAGAATTGCTCATTCTATCATTTGCCAATCTTTTTTGTAATATTGCTTATAGAGCTATACTAAGTCTTTTTTATTACTTTTACTGACTTAAAACACTATCACAGTCTTTGATGGATTGCTTCTGGTTGAAACATTTCGTCGTCGTCGCCTCATGGCTTTTGTAATGAAACATTCTCAGGGCTGTTGTAATCGTGTTGACAGAAAATGGTCTTTCCTAACTTTTCCTACGCCAACTATTTCAAAGATGAAAAGCAGAAGTCTCAAATAAAGTCTTCAACCTTGACTCATTGAATGCACCTCAGACGAGAGCCGTAGAGAGAGCAAGCGGAGATTAGTCTGTGGCTGACAGGCGAAGTGTTAGCAAGGGGATGAAAGGAGATTTGTACAGGCGAGGGGAAAGGCAGGTCCTCATTCAGTTGTGGTGCAGCACTCAGTGTTGCGAGAGAAGCATGAGGTAGGAAATCTTTGACTGATTCCCTTTCAAATGTGTATGCTTTGATATTGTTGCCTCATAGTTTCATTGTGATTTATGTTCTGTATAATCTTTCCAGTGCTGACCTCGATTTAACTTCCTTTTTTAAGCATTCTTTTTTTTAATACAACTTGTGTAAGTTTGGACTCGAGCTGCAGCCTTGTCTCTGTGAGGGAGGCCCATTGAAAGTGGTGAGAGGCACAACAATGGTGCCCTTGTCCTAACTGTTCATACAGTTGCACCCCGAAAGTATGCAATCTGCAGCAGTAGCAGCCCACTAAAATCTCTCTCTTCAGTCTGTAGCATTCCTAACTCATCTCTGGCCTGGATCTCTAAAAACAGAATTTCCAAAAATCTACCCGGGACTCCAGGCTTTCTTCACACTTTTCATCACATTTTTTGGTGTGAAATAAGGTTAATCACAGCAATCTGGTGCATCTATTTCATTCAGACACTCCTTGGCTGTGTGGATTACCCCTCTAGTGGCTCTGGAAATCAAAGAAGAGAAAGGCTTCACACAGCCTCAGAGAACAGAATTAGCCTACTAATGTACTAATCTGGTTCACAAGGCTTGGCTGCCTTAAAGGCAGCTAGGCGACGGCCACACGGTAAGTGAAGCTGTTCTTAATTCGTGTGTGGTTCAGCCTGTTTAGAAACACTGTCATGTAGTGGAACACTTACTGTGCTATTTGCGTGCAAAGAGGAAGTGATGTGTGCATCTACAAAGTGAAGCAAATGTGTTGCTTCAAAAGACCGTATTAAATAGTATCTCTCGCCCCCTAATTGTGGTATTGTCTGTCTTCCTGTGAGCAGTAACAACACACGCTCATGTTCAGACATCTCAGGGGGGTAGCGGCACCCAGCACATTGTCTGTCGGGTATTTCACCACCAGTTGTTCCTCTGTTTGTTGATGTTTCCTGTTTCTACTGGGCAGAAGAAAAAAAAAAGTCATCTGTTTGGGTGATTGTTTTTTTGCATCTGTAAATGTTAGGTTCCAAATATAAAATCTGCCAGGCATGGTAGTTATTTTAACTGCTAACAGGTTTGCCTATATTGTATTTGTGGTTTAACAATAGAACTGCATTCAGCTAATCTGAGCTGAAACACGGTGGCTACTGTTGCTGCTTCTTGTGAGACTGGAAGTGTGGAGTGTCATTTGCCGGGAAACAGCTGCACTGACTGCCGGTACAGGATGTAGAGCAGCTGAATGGTGTCATTGTATGTATGTGCACACATGGTTGTTAATCTAGCTTCCATTTTTGTGCTGCATTTCAGTTGTCTTGTGCAAATTGTTTTTAATTTCATTCTCGTTCATGCAAAGCCTGTAAGAGGTCATGCAGCAGAATATATAAAGTAGGTTTTCCATGTGTGTGTGTGTGTGTGGAAGTAGGACAGCATTTACCTCTTGGGAGTAGTGGTGTTATATTCTTCTGCTCTTCCTATTACCCCTCCTGTCCTCCTCAGTACTGTCTCCCTTTGCTTTACTCACACTTCCTCTCAGCTCTCAGTCAGCAGCCTAATAAGACAGGAGGAAGTTTGTGCATCTCTACAGGTCTATTTTTAACTCTAACACTCATGTACAAAAGCTCTCTGCTTACTTTTGTGCACCACACTCTGACAACGTGCCAGCTTGAGAAGGTACTGACCAGCCTCCTGCAATTTTCCTTTTTTTCCCCTCCCCTTTTCTCTTTTTTTGGAGGGAAAGGTTGTTAGTTAGCCCTTTATACACCCTTAACCAAGTTCACCCACTTCCTCCTTTGCCTTTTCTTCTGTTCCTCCAGCAACGCAGAGAACAAGAGAGACAGCTCACCGCTCAAACACATCAGCAAGTCTGCCAACTGCAGTCCTGCTCACCGTGCCTACCCAAAGACTGAGAATAGCAGCTCTGCCGTGGCCACAACGCAGGATGCCCACCAACCGGCCGCTAATGGGGTGCTAGTGCAGATGGAGAAGGACAAAAACAAGGAGGAGGACAAAGAGGAGAAGCATGAAAGTGTGAGGACAGAGACTGCTGAGCTTGTCAATGGAGATATGGGGAGCTCAGAACAGAGCGATGATCATTCACCTTCATACACAGAAAGGACTGATACAGAGATTGAGAATGAGGACAGTGAGCTTAAAACAGAAGGTGAACATAGGAATGAAGAAGGGAGCACAGACCATAAGGTACGTACTGAATTTAAACATTTATTTTGTTCTCCTGGGACCCAAGTGGGTATTTCTACCTGTTGTGTAATGCATTTAGAGCCCGAACAAACTGCTCTGTGGCTCTGACTCGTCTCTGATAGACAAACTCTCACCATTTATTTTCTCAGCTTTCAGTATGATTAAATCATCTGAACTACTTCATCTCTGGGTCACGCTTAACATTGTAAGGATAGAGTTTCAAGGGAAGTGTGTGTATTCCTTTCAGTACTTTGTGTGTGTCTCAGTGGGGGGGGGGGTCTGTGAAGGGCAAACAGATGTCAACATTTAAGCAGCTGAATCCATGCCTCAGTAATCTCTCCCGTGGGAACCCATTTTGCATGCTGTTGTCTGGTGATTATAGATATCTCAAGTTCAGATCAATCTCTGTCTTTACAGTGATGAAGATAGCTGGGTACTTATAATGTTATGAGAGAGGAAAAGCCCTTATAATGGGCCAAACATTATAATGCTCCACATATTCAGCACTATTACAGGCCATGCGCCAGTCCAAAATATATTTTTAGTGGTGGTATTTACCTGAGAGGGGACTATATCAAGTTAAAGCTTGAAACTTTTGGTATTGAACCAAAAGTTTCAAATTATCTCGAGTAACTTGTGTTGTAGCTTCTCTTTGCGTTTCTGCTACAAAACAAGTTTGTCAGTGCTTTTTAAGTGCAAATAAATTCAAAATAACAACGGGGTGAACAGATGAAACTCCACTGCAGTCCATCTCTCACAATCTTAAAAGCAGCGAGTATGGCAAAAAAATTTCATAACATTTAACCCTTATGATTAACAATAGGCGATAACAAATAACCAGCATGGCATTTTTATTCCTGTGATTCATTTAATTGCTGAGCTTGGCAGCTTCAGCGGAGATTTGTGTGTGCTGTGCTAATAGCAGCTGATGTAATTACATTTTAACATGGCCTAATAGGAAACTCACAGGTGCATAAGGTGTGTAACAAGCTGCATTTGATTTAGGGGAAGTTCTGCTATTGTTGATGCTGCTTTGCTGTCACGACTGGCCATGCATTCTCCAGGAAAATGGCTGTTTGAGTGATAAAATCAGAAGATTAATACTTAATACACAACATAAATTTCAGCCGCAAAACTTGCATATATTTTTTTGTGAATTGTACACATAATTTATAACCTTGAACCTGCAAAACAAAATTTTAACTAAGGCATCAGAAGCCAGAATAGTGTCATCTTTAGCAGTGTACTGTATTAAATAAACTTTGGATGTTTCTTTATGTAAAATGTTAATTTGAAAGGGAAATGGTAAACACAGTTATGTAGTGAACAAAAGTTAAAAGTATCATAATTATAAAAACCTACCTAAGGGCCGTACTGTGAGTTTATGTCAAACTGTATTAGATTTCAAGTGATACAGTCTTGACCCAAGTGATTCCACTGGCCAGTGTGCTTTACTAACCGTAATGCCTTTTTAGTGTGAAAGATTATACGCTTGGGAAACAAAGAACGTGGTCAGACTTTGAAGGTTACCTTGAGAACAGTAAATATGAACATGTGGATGTATTAGTAAATGAATCGTATCTAAAGATGATTGTTTTCGAACCACTTAGGCAAGCATCAGTGTGCTGCTGTGATGTGTGGCTTTGTAGCTTTACTAACCGCTTACCCCAGCCTTGGTTTTATACAGACTCGTGCCTTTGTTGGATCTGGTGTCATTTCCCTTCTTCCATATTTTCAATTCCTGTTCTGAGAGCCTCCCAGTACACCGCAGCCCAGTTCACTGTCAGCCTGGTGTTAATGAAACACACGCCAGTGCTACATGCTGCTGTGTGTAACAACAGCAAAACTATGCTTAACACAAGGCAGCCATAAACAGCCAGTAGGTCACTGTGGATTCAGCCCACATCAGTAGATGCACAGTTCTTGTTCACTGGTTACACCGTGATATGCAGTTTCAATTCAGTTGTGAACCAGCTCTGAACCAAACAGGAACTCGCAAAGGGACGGGAAGCTACACTTTCAAATAAAGATGTGGGAATCGACTACGTTGTGGAAGCCATCATTAGAGAAGTTGTCGGACTTAAACCATTGTTATCCTGCCAGTAAACTGTGTGATGTTGTATCTGTTTCTCAGGAGAATTTCACTTTCACACATAACTAATTCAGTAATTCCCAAAATAATATCAGCTCGGTTTAACTTTTGCATCGTCAAATGACAACATCCGTGCCATCTGCAGGTACTTTACATGGCAAACTCAAGATTTTACAGTGCTATAGCCAGAAATGCAACAATTCAAGGTGCCAGTTTACACACATAGAAAAAAATGTATGTGCCCTCTCTTTTCAGGAGACAAACGAACAGAAGCTATTTAATATCGCCAGCGAGCTATTGCACACAGAGAAGGCTTACGTAGCCCGACTGAACCTGCTGGACCAGGTGAGGAACTCATTGAGAGCCCACTTCTGTTTTTTTGACCATCTTCAGTTGTAAAGGTTTTAACATTGCACAGAACAGAAACCCCAATTCACCGTCACTATATATTTCCCTTTTCAGGTGTTTTGTGCTAAACTAATGGAGGAGGCCAATAAGGGAACATTCCCCCCAGATGTAGTGAAGAACATCTTTTCCAATATCTCCTCCATCCACGCCTTTCACAGCCAGTTTCTGCTTCCAGACTTGGAGAAACGCATGGGAGAATGGTGAGATTGAGCTCAACAGTGTATGCCATATTGGTTTATAACAAAGCTACTAAAACGAGTGCTCAGACATGTGCTGATGAAGCTGTTTGTACCGCCGCGCTGATGATGAATGAGGTTGAGATTGGCAGTTTTTGAGCTGTTTTAGCACATGTACGCACAAGATAAAAGAGCCAGTGCAAACTACAAGAGAAAACTGACTATGTACCTAATGTAGACCTTTTACTCTTACGATCACTTTCCCACCCGTCTCTCCTTTCCTGCAGGGCCTCCACACCTCGCATTGGGGACATCCTGCAAAAACTCACACCCTTCCTCAAAATGTACGCAGAATATGTGAAGAATTTCGACAAAGCCATGGAGCTGCTGAAACAGTGGACAGACCGTTCACCTCAGTTTAAGGCTCTAATTCAGGAGATACAAGTATGTGCTGTGAAAACAGAGTCCAGTCAGAAAACAATGCATTTTTATACTAGTGACTTTTTCTCCAATATTTAATACACAAGTATGCTTCAGTGTCGTGTTGTGAAGCAATAGTATGATAAAGGAAAAACTAAAGTTTTCTGGTTCTGTCTGGACAGAGTCAAGAGGTCTGCGGGTGTCTAACGCTTCAGCATCACATGTTGGAGCCAGTGCAGAGGGTCCCTCGGTATGAGATGCTGCTTAAAGACTACCTGAAGAAGCTGCCTCAGGATGACCCCGATCGACGAGATGCAGAAAGTAAGTAGGAATAGCACCTAAATTTCCCACTAAAGGTATATTTTAGTGTATAGATTATGGTTCTGTTAAATTTACGGGTAATCTGCTTTCTTTTTTTTTCAGAATCGTTAGAGATTATTGGAACAGCAGCTACTCACTCCAACAGTGCAATAAGAAAGTCTGTAAGTAAAGATTTCCTCAGCCAGCTGATAAAGAATCTCTCAAACACTTTCCCATTGGACTAAGGTGAATGTTACTTAATCTTTTAGGAAAATCTGAAGAAACTGCTGGAGATATATGAGATGCTGGGTGAGGAGGAAGACATTGTTAACCCCTCTAACGAGTTCATCAAAGAGGGCCACATCCTGAAGCTGGCAGCCAGGAATACGTCAGCGATGGAGCGATATCTTTTCCTGGTGAGAGAAACTGTCTCTCACAAACACCGTCTTGTCTAATGAAGGACACTGCAGGGAAATATGCTGAGGCGAGACTTTGCTCACACCAGTCAATTGAAACAAGTGAATCATTTCTTGCCAGGACCACCTCTGTGTTAGGATATATCAGGGACACATGAAGAAATCTCTCAATTACTGAGATTGCCAGATGATGTGATTAAGTTGTGTCTGTTTCTAATTAGCTGCACACAGAAAGTGCCCCGTGTGTATGATTCAGGTTACCTGCAGAGCTTAAGGCCGAACCCTTAGGAAGGAAACAGTGCCCAGAAATTTAAACTAAAGTAGTGCTGATCCATCCAGCTTACATGCTTACATAACTCAGCTTTTTCTTCTTTTTCTCCCAGTTCAACAACATGCTGTTATACTGCGTTCCAAAATTTAGCCTTGGAGGGCCTAAGTACACGGTGAGGACTCGAATCGGCATCGATGGGATGAAGGTGCTGGAAACAACCAATGAGGACTACCCTCATACCTTCCAAGTGTCTGGGAAGGAGAGGACACTGGAACTCCAGGCCAGGTATTGTTTTCAAGCAGCAGTATCACACAATATGAAAGTTACATTTTCTATTCTGCACCTGTGTATGTGTTTTTAAAACCCTGCCAAAAAGTGCAAAAACACCCATTGCCATTCCATGATAATGTGTATATAATTATATGAAATTACCACCCTATAGAGTAAAATGTTGAATGTATGAAATGACGCACTGTTAGTCACACTTCTATTTTTTTTTAATGCTCTACCTCTGTTTTTTTTCCTCCACCTCATTAGCTCAGAGCAAGACAAGACTGACTGGATTAAGGTACACAGAGCAAAATCACAATAATTTTCAGTTTATTTTCCTATTGTGTTTTTTGTAATAAATGTATGTGACTTTGATCCAAATTTAAAATGGCACCTCCTATTCGTAATTTTTTCCTAGGCTTTCCAGAAGACCATCGAGATCTTCCAGCAGAAAAATGAGTCATTCAAGAATGCACTAAAAGATGTAGAAGAAGTGTCGGTCAGTGTTGGCTCAAACTGCACAGAGTTGAACTTCCCACATATGTCTGTGCTGCCATAATGAGCGTGTTTTGTTTTGTTTTGTTTTGTTTTTTCTTATGGTAGAAAGCTGAGCTTGGAAAGCGTGCCCCGCGCTGGATCCGGGACAACGAAGTAACAATGTGTATGAAGTGTAAGGAGTCTTTCAATGCTATTACACGTCGGAGACACCACTGCAGAGCCTGTGGCTATGTAAGTTATATTTCTTATAGTGAGGTTAGACCTCAGGAATTTAATTGGAAATACACAGAGAATAATGTGTCAGTTAAATACAAACAGCACACAGATTTTTACTATGTGATGTTTTTGCACCAAATATGTAAAATGGTAATGATTCTAACCATTTTAAGCCACTTATACACTATGTGGTCAAACCACACCTCTTAATCTTTGAATTCAGGTATTTTTAGTTCCATTGCCACATCTGTGTCAAATCAAGGACCTAGTCATGCAGTCTGCTCCCTGAATTTGAATGTGCTACAGAGCAGGTTTGCTGATTGCTGAGGCATATAATAGGGTGTAAAAAAATCACCAATGCTCTGCTCAGTCAGTAACTGCAGAGTTGCAAGACTCCTTTGGTATTATCAGCATAAAAGCTGTGCATCAGGAGCTTCAAGGCTTGGGTTTATATGGCCAAGGCGCTACTGCCTGAAACCAGTCAATTAAGCTGGCAAATTAACATTATATTGATTCATTTAAAAAAAAAATCAGTTTTAACACTATACAAAACTGTTTTAAAAGTAGCTCCACCTAAACCAGCAGCAAAAGTAAAATGCTGCCTGCATAATAATGCATCAGGAGTGCAAATCTAACTATTAACTACATCAGTTGCATTATTCTGCATTGAGTATTTTTATATTTTATTTTCAATGCAGGACTTTTTTTTTCCATAGTTTGGATTAAGATCTGAATCCTTCCTCCACCCTTTGCTAAACTGTCACCATTAAGCCTGTATTGCTAATAATATTTATGCCTTCATCACACATTTTCCATATTATAAAATTACTTGGGAGACTGACCTTTTCTCTCTCTTACAGGTGGTGTGCTGGAAATGCTCAGACTATAAAGTGCCCCTTGAATATGATAGCAACAAAATGAACAAAGTGTGCAAAGACTGCTACTGCATCCTGACTGGAGAGGGGAAAGCAGAAGGCAAGAAAAAGGGCATTCTTGAGGTGATTTTCCGTTTCAGTGAATGCACACACTTCAAGTTGCCAGTTTATTAGGAAGGTAAAATGAATGTTGTCTAATACAACCCCTCATTTTTAACATTAAGGATAGGCTGTCAAACACACCTCTATGCACAGAAGACATCTCAGCTTCAAGAAAATTTGAAAATTAGAACCATGAAGGGAGAATTTATTACAGGACTGATGGATTAGACTGTACTAGTTATAGCTGAACAGCTGGTAGCCTAGCCCAATTAGCAAGCACCCTTCTGGGTGCCTCTTGTTTCGGGGCACCTTGCTTGCAGCTCCATCAGCTAGCCGATGCTCCTCCTCAATAGACATGGTACTCCTAAAATACTCTGCCACACAACTTCTCAGCTTTTCCTGCCACCCTCACTCTGGACTGTACTGCTGTCATTAAATCCCTTGGACCCCTACGTCGTCCCCATTATGTACTGTGTGGCAGACATTCCAGTAGCCTGATTAGTCACTGTAGTCACTCTGGCTGGGTCCACACAGCTCCAGGCTGTCCATATCTGCTGCCCTTTGTAAAGTCTCTGCTACCTTCCCTTGTTGACTTGTTATAACCTCTCCGTATCTAGCAGCCTCAACTCCATTACCCCCATCAGAACAAACTGTCTCTTTTAAATGCCCTGCCCCATGGTTCACTATGGAACTCCGTACCCTAAAGACCACCAGTCACCAACCTGAGAAGCTTTACGAAAGGTGGCCTCAATGTCCACTTAAAGGCAAAGATCAAAGATCAGACAAAGATCATGTAAGGTCCTGCAAAGCCGCTCTCATTATCACTCTTCCCTCATTCACCAAGAGCAAAGTCATCCCAGATTGCTGTTCTCCACCATCAACTGGCTACGTCACCTCTTTGATCCGCCATACTCTTCAGGTCCACCTGATCTCTGCCACAAGTTCCTGAACTTCTTCCAAGAAAAAGTGAACTCTATCCTTCAGTAGCTTCTGGCACCTGTACATCAGCCTCAGGATTGCATCCCCTCTGTAGCACAACTACCTCAGTGTTCCTTCTCTTCTTTCTCCTTTGTGAATTCCTCTCAGGTCACCAAGTGGATCTGTCAGGCCAAAGCCTCCACCTGCACCCTGAATCCCATGCAGACAGTGTTGGTCAAGGCATGTCTACCTGCTCTGTGCCCCCTTTAGAGTTAACATCATCAACTCTTCCCAGGAGTCAGGAGTGGTACCCTCCAGCCTCAAAACTGCCTCAGTGACTCCCATCCTTAAGAAGCCAGGTCTGGACCCTGATGACCTAAACAATTACCAACCAATCTCCAAACTGCCTTTCCTCAGCAAAATCTTGAAAAGGGCAGTGGCCACCCAACTCCATCAACATATGTTCAACCGTGAGCTTTATGAATCTTTCCAATCTGGCTTCAGAACACATCACAGCAACAAGACTTCTCTCATCAAAATAACTAATGATCTTCTCATTGCCGCTGACTCTGGCCACATCCACATTCTCATCCTCCTGCCATTCTGCTTTCGCATCTAACTATTTTGGCCTCACTGGCACTGTACTCACCTGTTTCAGTCCCTACCTCTTCAACCGAATATAGTTTTTAACCACGGGACGCTCCCACCCCACCTCTGCTCCAGTTCACCACAGTGTGCCTCAAGGTTCTGTGCTTGGACCCCTTCTCTTCACCATCTACATGCTCCCCTTTGGTCAGATCAGCCGCCACCATGGTCTCTGCTTCCATTTCTATGCTAATGACACACAACGTTATCTCAGTACCAAACCCTTTACAAGCTGCCCCTACAATCACTTGTCAGCTGTCCGCATGAAATCAAAACATGGATGTCATCTAACCTACTCAAGCTCAACAGAGCTCTTGGTTGTGGACCCCGAAGCCCCAATCTGGAATATCGAATCATTATTTACAAGATCCTTCTTATCAAGTACAAATCTGTCAATTCTCTGGCCCCTCAGTACCTGTCCAGCCTCCTCAGTCCTCAGCCATGGGTCTTCCATGGTTTTTTTTTTTTTGTCCCTCGTACCATTCTCCATAAACCTGGGGACAGAGCCTTCAGTGTGGTAGCCCCACCCTCTGGAATTCTCCCATCTGAGCTTCACAATGCCCCTTCACTGGACTCTTTTAAGAAACTTCTCAAAACTCACCTCTTTAACAAAGCCTTCAACTTCTAACATTTTTGTTTATTTATACTCTTTTGTAAAGTGTCCTTGGGTTTCTAAATTGTTGCTATTGTTGTTGTTATTATTATATCACTACTTACTGTACCTAATACACTTACAACTCAGTTTATGTGCCATTATCTGAATTTGAATATTAAAGTGGAAATGAGAGAAAACTGTCATGTGACAGAAGTGACTATCTTCAGTTAGTGTTCCTGTTTATTCTTGTACTGATCTGTGCTAATGTTGGCTGTGCAGATTGAAGCCGGTCAGTTTGCAGACAGCAGCATCATGTGTGGCTTCCTGCAGCACTCTGAGAAGACCAAGCTTTGGCAGAAGGTTTGGTGTGTCATCCCTGAGAAGGAGTGTCTGGTGCTTTACCTATATGGAGCTCCACAGGTAAAACAACCATTTAAAGCAAGAAATTCAATTAGATATGCTAATTTAGCAGACCTTTTACACTGACGTCTATGTATTCTTTGACATTCCTCTCAGGATGTGAAGGCCCAGTGCACCATACCCCTGCTGGGTTATTCTGTGGATGATAGCACCGACCCACCGGCAAGCTTCCGCATCTCCCAGTCGAAGTCCATCCATAACTTTATTGCTGAGACTGAGGAACTTAAGCAGCGCTGGCTGAAAGTGATTCGAGTGGCAGTGAAGGGAGAGATACCAGAACGTCCTGAGACCAACGGCAGCAACATGCCAGACAACAACAACACGGAAGAAGCCAGCACTGATAACACATAAAGGCCTGTTTTCTACAAGCAAACTACTATTGGATTTTTCTACACGAAAAATCTGGGATGCGCAGATTTATTCTGCATGCACAAAATGCAGACACTCTCCATTCTGTCATTGAATCTGTATCTTGAAGACAGCATGGAAAATGAAGTGCTGGATAAGCTGCCTTTCCTCGTATCGCTCTTGTTTCTTTGTCAATACCTGGATTTTCTCTTGCAAGATTCACCGCTAGAGCTGTGCTGGATTACTAACAATTCTGATACAATCAACACTAGAGCAGAGGGGCCTCAGGATAGATCACCTTCCCTCAAACGGGCACTATTAATGACAGCTCAAAATCATTCGACATGGACTTGAGCCTATGGACTACCACAGACTTACAAAGCACCCTGCTTAGGATGTGAATCAAAGCAAGAAATGTGGTCCAAACTAAGTCTGCTGGTGCTATAATTCTCTGTACATGTACAGTATAAATGTGGTGTTTGTTTTTTCTCCAAAAGAAACTTTTGTTTTTATGTACAGAAATTAGTCAAACTTTGTTTCTATTCAATAGAAAAACCTCTAAGTGTGCTACAAAGTATTTACAGGATTTCCCCTTTTCTTTGGTTGAGAAGATTATTCCAAAACTGTAACAGTAATCACATGTTTGGATAATGATGATCTTGTCCCTCCTCTTGGGAGAAAAAAAAGGCACTTCTGCCTTTTAATTTGAAACAAATTTGCAGATAATACAATGTTAAAATATAAAGATGAGGTAGAGCCTGATGGATACCGGATTTTTGGTCCTATGCCATTTTTTGATTAGCTTATATATCCAATATATATATATATACTGATATTTTGACAAAAAAATAAACAAAATACTAGTCAGGCTCTGCTCAGAAGATTGTCCCAGAATTAGATGGATCTAAAATGGCAGCTTTGTCAGCTGGGATGCTACCATATTACTGTCATGTATATGACAGGGGTGGAGATTGTTCATAGGAAGAGAGACGAGCAGAGATCATCATTATCCATGCGCCAGGGTTTTCTGTTCAGATGCATATGCAGCACAATCGGACATAGCAGGCTGGTGCAGCAACTGTAAATGTGTTTTTAATGCTGTGATTAATTTTATTATTTAAAGTAATTTATAGACTATGACGAGCATGACCTGTTAAACTTAGGACAAATATGTTTCCATCTCTGTCAACTGAGAAGTGCATTAGGTACATCCTTTTTTATTCTAAGATTTTTTTTTTCCACCACTAACCTATGAAATGTGTCAGAGACCAGTCAGTCCTTGATGGACTGTGGTGAGGAAATGTGCCTATATTTTCCACGGCGTGTTCGTTTCCCCCTCCCCTGTGCTCAGTGCTGGTGCTCACCACTCTGAACTATTTCCACCCGCCCCCAGTCCTCTGTATTCAAATAAAAACCAAGAGCACAAAATTTCTGTCTGCTAGATCTGAATGTAAAGCTAGATTTTTATGCATCCTCTCATCCCCTTCCCAAAGGTTTAAGAATCTGTGCACTTTACAGTCTATAAAGTGTACCTTCAAAGAAAATAAAACTGAGATTAAATGACTTGTGGAGCTAGCTTTTTTTGGGGGGGGGGTGCTAGAGTGACTGGTGTACAGTGTCTATCATAACTGTCAAGTTTTCTTTTAGACTTCCTTCAGCTCCTGCCCAAACTTGAAAAGGCTGGCTCCACACAAAAGGATGCTGGGACAACTCAACTCAGTTTAAGGTCTTTATTGTCTTTTGTTGAAGTTGCAAACGTTAGGTGCAGTAGCAGGTGAGCAAATGAATTAATGGATGAGTATGGTTGAGTAGGTTGAAAACCTTTAAACAGATGACAAACACACATTAAACACCCAATTATAGCATATTCACTGCACCCTGAAAAAAAAGGTTTCTGTTTTAAACTGCATGATTGATAAAAGCACTATTTTTATTTATCAAACATTTCCTTAACATTCTCTTACATCATATGATCATCAACAATTTTAACTTTATTTACACATCTGACATTTTACTTAAATAAAATGTTCTGCAGATTGGGTGATCCATAAATTAATGTTCAATCAATTAATGAGCTGGTCTTAAAATCTCATAGATATGACTTATATTCAGAGCAACAAGCATTATCAAATATTCTTTAAATAAACTCTACTTTGTCCTACATTCATCCAAAGAATATTGTTAATTTAAATGAAGATTTTATCATACCAGTGGTGTCTTTTGTGGGAGCTGTGAGCTGCAGGTCTTTCTCCTTGGTGTGACTGAAACAGTGAGCTGCACAGGTGAATGGGATTACCTACTGAGCTACTGAGAGAGGCAGGGAATAGAGTAACAGGAGCGCTTGTTTCAGTGCGAGGCACACTGCAGCCGGGTGGGTAGTAAATCCATTTTGAATCATACCCATGTTTATCTTGACACCTCCCACTTGAGCTCCTGGTTCTTGAACCCAAGGAGGTCAAGTGGGAGGTGTCAAGATAAACATGGGTATGATTCAAAATGGATTTACTACCCACCCGGCTGCAGTGTGCCTCGCACTGAAACAAGCGCTCCTGTTACTCTATTCCCTGCCTCTCTCAGTAGCTCAGTAGGTAATCCCATTCACCTGTGCAGCTCACTGTTTCAGTCACACCAAGGAGAAAGACCTGCAGCTCACAGCTCCCACAAAAGACACCACTGGTATGATAAAATCTTCATTTAAATTAACAATATTCTTCGGATGAATGTAGGACAAAGTAGAGTTTATTTAAAGAATATTTGATAATGCTTGTTGCTCTGAATATAAGTCATATCTATGAGATTTTAAGACCAGCTCATTAATTGATTGAACATTAATTTATGGATCACCCAATCTGCAGAACATTTTATTTAAGTAAAATGTCAGATGTGTAAATAAAGTTAAAATTGTTGATGATCATATGACTGTAAGAGAGTGTTAAGGAAATGTTTGATAAATAAAAGTAGTGCTTTTATCAATCATGCAGTTTAAAACAGAAACTCTTTTTTTTCAGGGTGCAGTGAATATGCTATAATTGGGTGTTTAATGTGTGTTTGTCATCTGTTTAAAGGTTTTCAACCTACTCAACCATACTCATCCATTAATTCATTTGCTCACCTGCTACTGCACCTAACGTTTGCAATTTCAACAAAAGACAATAAAGACCTTAAACTGAGTTGAGTTGTCCCAGCATCCTTTTGTGTGGAGCCAGCCTTTTCAAGTTTGGGCAGGAGCTGAAGGAAGTTTAAAAGAAAACTTGACAG